>BTPG01000006.1:170358688-170658688 GCA_036245525.1 Semisulcospira habei | reverse complement strand
GATGGGGGGTGGGGGGGGGGGTAGGGGGTGGGGGTGGGGGTGGGGGTGGGCAATATTTTGTTTGGGACCTTGAACCTGACACAAAAGGCCTCCCCGACGCTAGACCTTGCTTCCAGGGGCCAAATAATCGAAAAGCGGGGGCCCGGAGAGGCAGAGGGGAGGGGGGGGGGGGAAGAAAGTGCGCCAAATATCATATCAATCAACCAGGGGGGGGGGGGGGGGGGAGGGGGTTGCGGTGGGGGAGGGGGAGGGGCATGCTTGTGTGAAACCAAACACCCCAAAAAGGGACTTTTGTTATAGCATTTTCAAAAATGGGGGAGGGTTGCGGTGGTGGTGGTGGTGGTGGTGGTGGTGTGTGTGTGTGTGTGTGTGTGTGTGTATGTGTGTGTGTGTGTGTATGTGTGTGTGTGTGTGTGTGTGTGTGTGTGTGTATGTGTGTGTGTGTGTGTGTGTGGGGGGGGGGGGGTATGTGTGTGAAAACTCGCCAAAATTTTTGAAAGCGCGTGCGTGTTCAGACTCTCACCGTTCGCCAAACATCAAACAACGGGGGGTGGGGGAGGGAGGGTGCTTGTGTGAAAACTCGCCAAAATTTTAAACGTGGGGAAGGGGGCGGGGGATTATTCAAACACCCCAAAAAGGGACTTTGTTATAGCATTTTTTAAAAGAGTTGGGTGGGGGGAGCACCCCCTCCAGATAAACCCCTGAGAAGGTCCTCGGGCCCACGACAGCCGCAGTGGCGGGCCCGTGCACGACCGTGCGCGGGCCCACTGCGGCCGTCGTGGGCCCGAAGATGTTTGCTACTGCGGATATAGAAAAAAATGAACTTGTTATTACGAATTACTCGATGTTTTGAGCGAAAAAGCGAGAACCGCGTGGCGCAGAGATTGTCGGCAGATAAGGAAAACAAAACCCCGGACAAGAGCGCGAAAACTTGAATCCTGTCATAACGTCATATTCACAAAATTAGTGTATTAATGGCTTCAAAATACCCACGCTAGTTTAATTTGTCTGGGTGTAAAATTTCGAAATAATCTTGGTGGAAAATTTCGGAATAACACCCATTATTATGTTTATTCCTCTATTAGAGCTTTCATGCACGTCAGCTCTTATGGTTTTGAGTGTTGTTAAGATGCAAATCGAATGCTAAGAAAGCGATCGATTTGTTGCGCTTGGTTGGGTGGGGGTGGCCGTGGGGTTTAGGGGTGGGTATTTGACGGTGGGGTGGGTAGGTGACAGTCAGGGCTTCACTGAGACCTCGATTTGTGAACCACGACTGAATCATAACAATCACTGTGATCTGCTCCATGGCAGCTTTTGATAGTTTAAATTCGCCGATACAACGGGATATCCTCAAGTAAGACTTGCTACCATATTTTTCACACTCCATGTGAGTGGAAACATGTAGTAGAGGTTTTCCACTGCCATTCGAGCGTGGCCGAAGGAACTCTCCTGAGAAAAAGAGCAAAAAAGTCTTTCATTTTACGACATTCAAAATTGACAATTTCAGTTAACCTTTTGTCCAGGATTATTGTAAGATTACAACATTTATGAAGGAGATATTGCGAACTATTAACCATTTACTGCCTAGAGTAGGTCGCTTTAACCGGCCTTTGCGTGTCGGCAGCAGATTTGCTGCCGACATGCAAAGGGTTAAGATATGAACCGACAGGATTTTATGACACCAGTTGTGTTTCTTTGTTGTTGTTGGTTTGTTTAGGATTCTAAACGCGTTCTTCCACAAGTCACGAAAAGCTAAAACACGGAACTCAAGTGTCACGATTTTCACAAATCGGCCTGATGAGCCTTCGCGCACTGGGCATTAGCTTGGTGTCTGGTACCGACAAAAACAAAGGAAGACAGATTGCCGCTGGAGTTCTAGTGCACAAAAACAAGAGATTTACCTCACTCTAGCTCACTCGGAACCACAATGATTCCTTCTTCACACGACACGTGGTTTACCGCCCTGGCTGCGTGGCGCCACAATGGATATAAATGTCAGTGTTTAACCCCTTCACCGTCTTGGAAAAGTGAAACACGATCCAACTGCAAAAGACATAGATCCTCATGAGACCCGCAATTGAGGATCTATGTCTCTTGTCGACACCACTTTGTCTCCATGTTCCGTGGGCGTTGAACTACCAAAAGTTTTCAGAAACACAATCTGCGTCCTTCTGGCAGCAAAGTGGTTAACACATTTAAGACGTGCTGATTGTGGATACGCGCGTATCCGTACGTGGCGCGTCTCGCATGAGTTAAAGAGTTAACCCCATTAACTAACTATCTGTTATAAGGGCAGACAGCGGACAGTCTCATTGGGGCTCGATAAACCTAAAGCTTTAACACAGATTTATAAATCTCTCTTAGCTCATTCAACGCTGACGCCCTACAGCAGGAGATGGGTCGACCATGCTAATTAAAGGGTGGTGCCAGATTAGCTAATCTGGCACTGCCCTTGAATTATCATGGTCGATTCATCTCCTGCGGCTGGTACATAGTGGTTAGATGACGTCTCCAAAATTTGGGAAATACGGCCGTCGGGCTGAATGAGTTAGACACTGCTGCCAAGCGGGAAAAAAAAAATCCCTTGACGCGAGACGAGCCAGGAGTCACAAATAAAGCGTGAATGTTTCAAGGCGCCTCGCATCAACAGCTGCGTAAGAGTCGTATAGCGTTGCCGGTGGCAACTCTATACGACACTTCCGCACCTATTGATGCGGGACGCCTTGAATCAAGTAACGATTTATCCCCTTGTTGCGTGCTGCCGCCGATTCTGTGAACAGTACCGGTGGGTGTGTGAACAGGGCGGACAGAGGGGGGGGGGGGGGGGAGGGGGGGTGAGGGGGAATGGGGGGGGTGGGAGGCAATAATTGATAGAAGAGAGTATGAAACCGTTCACATTATACTGTAGGTAAAAGCTAAACTGATATGCGGATAAGTTTGTTTGCCAGAGAGAGAGAGAGAGAGAGAGAGAGAGAGAGAGCTGAGGGTCTGGGCGAGAGAGAATGGTGATGATGAAACGTTTTATTTCAGGACATAAGTTTTAGACCATGCGTGCCTGTCTTACACAATGTCCTACGTAACTACAATGATCAAATTCGGCAAATATAAAACACAATATGACACGACGAACAATGACAAAACCTTAAAACTGACATGCACGGCTGATACTAACGTATGCAAATGGCGACATGACGCACGCTTCAGTAAATTACGGCTGGCTGTGTAGTCCAGGGATTGGGAGAGAAATGAGAGAGAGAGAGAGAGAGAGAGGTGGGTTCAATTCTTGCATTAACCCTCAGAGTGTCGCCGTAGCGGTTTTTGTCGCGATGATTCCTGCACGAATCATCGCGACAAAAACCGCTACCGACACCAAAGGGTCACAATGATTCTGAATCCTTCATTAGCGCAATGCACCCACATTGAAAGCACATTCAGTCAAGCATTCTAACTTGTCGAGACAGTGTCCTTCCTTGAAGATGCGGGGCAGACCTGTTGGTCCGCGCACTTGGCTCAATCAACTTCGCTTGTACCCTCAACACAACACCTATGGCTATGCCGGCCCCATAGGGGCCTGACGATGGTGCTTTGACTAAATGCAAATCCGCTGCGCCATTGCACGCAGTGGCGCAGCGGATTTGCATTTCGTCAAAGCACCATCGTCAGGCCCTTGTATGGCCGGACCATACCTGCTGGTTGACTGCGCTTTAACGGGATCTGCTCCAGGCAGTGAAGGTTTCATAGTTTGCGATATTTTCTTGTTTAATGTTTTTAGTGCGTCGCACAATAATTACGGTGAGCAAAGGTCCTCGGGCCGACCTGGGCCGCAGTGGGCCCGCGCACTGCAGTGCGCGGGCCACGCGGCCCAGGTCGGCCCGAAGACGTTTTTGCTACTGTGGATGCTGGACAAAAGGGCTAACTGAAATGATGACGTCTGAGTGTCGTAAAATTAAAGACTTTTCTGCCCTTCTTCTCCTTTGTGCGCAGGAGAGTTACTTCCGTTCCGCTCCAAAGGGGAGTGGAAAACCGCCCCTGGGCACTTCGTGTGCCTAATCAAATGGATCGTGAAAAGAAGTGTAGAAAAATTTTAGTTGAGTTAAGACAACGTTGATAACCTGTTGTATGGGGGAATTTCAGCAATCAAATTAATGCCGCCATGGAGCAGATCGCTTTAACCCCTTCGCGGTTTCAAGCGGACGCATACTGACGTTTTCTGAAATAGTTGTAAATTTAATGATAAAGATCCCCAGCCATTAACCCGTTGCTTGTCGGTAGCGGTTTTCGTCGCGATGATTCCCACAGGAATCATCGTGACTAAAACCGCTACCGACACGCAAAGGGTTAACGGGACATGGATACCACGTGGTTTCAGCAAGAGGCATAGGTGATTTTGTGATGAGTTTAAATTATGTCGTCTCCAGTAACAAACACACTGACATGAAACCGTCAACAGTTTAGGGATTTGGTCCTCGGGACCAGTGAGCCAGCTTTTGCTTCTCAGTTGTTATAAACTCATTGTACTCCCAAGACCGAAATCCCCACATTTTGCCGTTGTCCTCTGAACTGAGACTGCTTTGCAGTGCAGGACACGGATCGACCATGATAGTTCAAGGGTGATGCCAGAATAGCTTGGCGCCAATAGGCGCCAACCTATTCTGGCATCACACTTGAACTATCATGGTCGATCTATATTTTGCTGTGGTGTGTCTGGGATAGAATGAGTTAAGTTCATACACCAAGGGAAATCACTTTAGTATCGCTGCCGATATACACACAGTTAGATCCCCTGTCCCCTTCCTTATTGCACCCAACCGCCAGCCCACGAAATATACACCGCATAAAGAACAAAACAGCCAGTTGCTTTTGTTTCGAAAATCTTCAAATGAAGACTAGTTTTGCTATTGAATTTTGTTTAACCTTTTGAGTGTCGGCAACGATTTTGGTCGAGGTGACCTAAATCGCTGCCGACACCCAAAGGGTTAAAACTAATGCTGTACGCGTTTCCCTCACAACCAAAGCCCTCCTCCAAATCCACAATGTCATCATTACTAAATTGTGCGTCCGAACACCTCACAGAAAATCCACACACACAAAGAAAAAAAAACACGCTTAGAAAGGACAATTACAACACACTTTATGAGAAAATTGTGATGCAGTTGGCCTTTTTAAGCGTGTTTCTTTATTTCCTGGGATTTTCTTTTCATTTCACATGTTCGGCAGCCACCTTTATGGTCTGGATTTTGCAAACACCGCAATCCAAAGTACTTGATATTCAGAATTTGTGCCTACCTCTTAAGTCTGAAGTCCTGTCTCGCAAGACCTTTGCATCTGGAAATAACCAAGAACGCGGTGGCAACTGTAAACAACTGTAGGCTTTTCTTCGGGATAAGCTCGAACTTTTCACGTAGAATCAGTCAGTCAGTCGAGTGTCCCACACGTTGCCGGCTTGTCTTCGCGCTGGGGAGTGGAAGTTTAGCAAATATACTCAAATCGTCTGAGTAGTTAGGCAGCTACTGAAAATAGCGTCAGTTCTTCCAATCGCCATCATTGTGGTGTATTCAGAGTGCACAATGCGCTTTGCCTGTGGAGAATTAACCAGCCTGCACTGGGCGTCCTAGGGACCACCTACGTTCCGTCTTACTTTACTCCCACACCGCTTCAATCACGTCAATTGTCTTCCGCAAGAGGCATAGATCCTCATTCCTCACATCCGCGGGGGCTCATGAGGATCTATGCCTCTTGCTCACGAGCGTCGCTCAACGCTGCGCGCCCCTCAATCATGAAAACTGTGACCGTGCTTTTACGTAAGATTTGTTCTCGCTACGCTATACTGACAGCAGGTTACGCTGGTGTGACACGCTTGTCCGTAAGGTAGTCCACCAACCATCCCAGGTGTGACCAGACGTCACTTTGTGAGTATGGACTCACGCACTGTATTAAGCGGTGAATGGCTTGAAAGCGATTATACCTCCCGTTCTAAAAGTCCCTGTCTTTTTACAAATTCCTTTTCTTCTTAGCAAGGTGTAGAAAAGGTATCTGTGACTTAGGAGGCTATAATGGACACTGTGAACATGGCGACCACATATTTTGTTAACTCATTCTGCCCGCCACACACCACGGCAAGATATGGCTCGACCATGATAGTTCAAGGGTGGTGACAGAATAGCTTGGCGCCTATAGGCCACCCTTGAACTATCATGGTCGATCTGTCTCCTGAATTGTAATGCAGTCCTCGGAGGAAAACTCCAAAATGTGGGTAATTCGTACCTCGGTCACAATGAGTTAAGTTTCAAGTCCGCACACACATGAATTATGCTCTGCGCCCTAGGGTCCACAGTAAAAAAGACCAGCGTTGCACCTTGCATAGTGGCTGGTGCAGGACTAAGCTCGCTCATGCAAATGGCCCCAGCACAGCCCTATACAAGTCAGTTTGTTTGGTGAAGGGCGAGATTTTCATTACATTACATTGAAAATCTCACTTTTCACAAATAATAAAGAAACCAAGTGATTTAATGGGGTGTTTTTTTCCATAGGGCCGTGCACACATACACACAATACAATATGTTTTAGAATGAATGCCGGCGAAATTCTGACATGTTAAACCCGTACAGTGCCAGTTAATGCAGAGTGTGTTTTGCAATCTTCGTAAATTCGGCATAAAAAACCCTGGCTCTCCCAGAAACATGGGCCGGATTCAAAGTGGATTCACAAGAGGCATAGATCCTCATGCGTCCCCGCAACTGCGGGGGCTCATAAAGATCTATTCCTCTTGCAGTTGGGTGGCGTTCAAATTTTCTCTGCACTAAACAGGTTAAAATAAGAGTGACTTTAAAGAAAGAATGACGTCAGAGAAGGACTTCCAATTGATCAGGCGACAGTCATGTACCCTAAAGCCTTTTCCATTGCCGCGATACAGATTTTTTCATTTCTGCCAGGGCCGGATACACGTCATTGCTTCTGGCGCTAAAAAATACATTTGTTTGATTGGTTCTTTTACTGACTAAATTCAGCGGAGATTTCAGGGCGCAGGGTGTGACCACTCTCAGACGGTTGACTGCCTGCCAAACGTTAGAGGGTTCGGTTACATTTCTGACGGTCCGTTAGGTGGTAAACAGATCCCAGAGAAAAAGCCGATTTGGTGTTATGCAGATGGTTATATATGTTACAAGTTCAAGTTCAAGGTAAATATTATGAGCGTCATACAGACAAACATGCAAGCAAATGAATAGAATAACCCACCGAAAAAAGAAGCACGCTTAGACTAAGACAGTTGCAAGGCAATTAGATAACTCATTCTACCCCAACACTGAAATCCTTAAATTTGGCCGTTGTCCTCTGAAGACTGCATTGCAGTGCAGGACACAGATCGACCATGACAGTTCAAGGGTGATGCCAGAATAGCTTGGCGCCCATAGGCGCCAAGCTATTCTGGCATCACCCTTGAACTATCATGGTCGATCTTTATCTTCCTGTGGTGTGTCTGGGGTAGAAAGAGTTAATATTTCGGGTGCAAACCCTTTTTCAAAAACCATTTTTTGACTTCTACTCGGACCGATACCATGAGATAAGTAGCGATGTGTATTCCTGTTTGTTTGTCTATTTTGAAAAAGAGGCTTCACCCGAAATATTAATAAATTGTGTGATGTAACTGTTTTTTTTTTTCAAGAGCGCTTCTTTCTTCGTTGGGTTATTCTCTGCAATTTTCACGATTAGCAGCCCTCTTTTGGGTCTGGAAAAATCGAATGAATGAATGAATGAATGAATGAATGAATGAATGAATGAATGAATGAATGAATGAATGAATGAATGAATGAATGAATGAAAGGAAACGATTCACTGAATGAATTTCTACAGTTATTTGGCAAATGCCCAGATGTCACTTTTGAGAAAAGCGATATTTTCATTGTTACACAATAAAAATCTCACTTTCTCAAAAAGGACATGATGGCTTTTGCCATGCAGCAATAGATTTATAACAAACGTGAGTGACTGAGTGTTAAGCTAGTAATAGTAGTTTCGCAGGTAAAATATTATGTTATATTGAGCAACCTCTTGCTTGAGTTGAGGGCCGATAACAGGTAAATGTGATGAGGAGACCCGAGTAGTAAGACGAGGACATTTCACAACTGTCGGTTATCGGCACTATTTCAAGCAAATTGTTGCTCAATATAATTTATGCACGCAGTCCAAAACAAAACTGTGCATCGCGTCATTCATTTTGCGGATGATTGCGGTGTTCAGACAAAACTGACACATAAATGGCAGACGTGGCCTGCCACCAATGCTAAAGGTGCGAGGTTCGATACCGGGTTCCGGAGTAGAGTCCGAAATAGCTCTGAGGCGGTTAAACGTCGGAGCAGGAGAGCGAAGGGAATCGCCGGGTCGTGGGTTCGAATCCCGTCCCGGCCCCGGTAGCTGGACTCACAATCCAGGGGGAAAAAACGGATTTGTTCAATAGCATGTCCGTTGAAAGGTCCTGGTAAATCAAAGTGGCACAGTTGGAGTGCGCCTGAGTTGATCAGTGTTCAGGTCGTATTCCATAGGCAATAGATTTCCCTGTCCGCATAACCCGCCCGTCAGGGCCGTCCATGATCACCTCGGTGCTGTGGACGTTAAACCCGAACTAACCAACCAACCGGGTTCCGGTGTCGGACTTTTCTCCTCTAGTAAGTGTCACCGTTAATTCGGGCGGACCCGCGTCGGGGGTTGTTTCTCCGGGTACTCTGGCTCTTCCTCCCCCTCCCCCTCCCCTGTGGTACCGGCTTCAGGTCACTAGTATAAATTTCAAATAAGCGATCGAAATTTCCGAAACCTCAGTAGCCGCCTACTGACCCCTCGCACCACGTGAATGTCCCTGTGTTTGTCTTGTACTGTGCCGGTTTGTCTTCAGAGTGAATGCGTGTATCACGTGAGCGTGCGTGTTGGGTTCAGCGGTTCGCGGCGTTTTGAGCCGATTCGCAGAATTGGGTAAAGCGCCTTTATAATAACCGGTATTATTATTATTATATATCGCTGTCGACTCAGCGCGTAGATTCGGTCTGACTATGAAGACATCGTTGCTGGAATTATCAATGTCGATTCAACTAATGCTGTAGGGCGTCGGAGCTAAATGGGTTGATGTACAGTCCTTTAGGTAAACATACTGATTATTATTACCGGGCCCTTTTTAGCAATGATCCCAACCACAGAAAAGAAATTTGTCTTGTGAGACGTACAATAAAGTTTTTTAAATCTTGAATCTTGAAAAATGTCAACGTTGTCCACACGGTTTTCGGAGCAACTTTGTTTGGTATGCCTTTGCGTTGGAGTAACTGAAAACAACACAATGCCACACAACGTTAACCCCACACAACTCCTCTACTCTCCATTCAGAAAGTAAACAGGGGCCAGTCAGTGACTTGTGACCAAAGGTCAAGTCACAGAACTTCTCCTGACCCCGCCCCTCGACCTGACCCTTCCATCTGTAACAGGCAACAGAGCCTCAAGAGGACCTGCACCTTCCGTTAACTAAATGTATATCTGTGTTTCAGAAACAATAAAGTTTTCAACCAGCGATAGAATAAAAAAAGTTGTCATTGTGACATTAGATAGATAGGGGAGCTGTAATGGCCTTTGACCGTAATTTTTTCGTGTGTTTTTCCCCCTCAGTTATAATGGGTCATCGAATTTTCAGTCCATGACATATTTCAAAAGGAAATCAGTTAACCGCTGCCCTGCCCAAAGACGCAGATTGTGATTCTGAAATCTTTGTTAATTCATTACCAAAGACTGAGTCAGTCCACGGAACATGAGTACTTTTTACAACGTGGCGTCAGCAAGAGGCATAGATCGTCATGGGCCCCCGCAACAGCCCATGAGGATCTATGTCTCTTGCAGTTGGCGTTGAAGGGGGCAGTTAAAATGAGACTGTTGAGGAGGACCAATGTCCTATCAGTGCTAGCCAATGTCCATCTTTGTTTCACTGACGGTACGAGTGCATTTCCCACCACGGGTCAGCGAGCCTTGCTTCTAGTATCTTGATCTCCCAGAGGCCGGTCTGATGCCAGAGGTCGGTGCCCTGCCAACGACCTGACCTGTGATAGTGATTCCTTTTCCATCTGGTCATTCTGAGCAACACCTTTTCGAAAACAAGTCCACGGATTCAAGGACAAACCTGGATCCACACTGGTTGTCTCCGCTGAGCGGTAGCAAAGTTTTCGCAAGGTTGCATGGTTTGCTTCTTTTATTTATTTTTTAAAAAATTGCGACTGATATTTAAGAGGAATAATTTCGTGCCGAGTTCCTATATCTGCAAACCATCTTGATTTATGCAATACGCTGGGAATTTCCAGCCTTCTTGTGACTTATCAGCGACTGAGACTCAAGCGGGTTAACATGTTGCAAGTTAAACGTTCACGGCTTAACGTCTTTTGTCGTTGTATGGTACGGTGTCTCCGAGGCGCACATATCCATCTATTTCAAAATGCTCAAGGCGTCGCAGGGATGGAAACTGTAGCTTTGAAATCTTGCTGATACTAAGGGCTACTTGATGTGCAAACTTCCACTCTGCTATTAACATCGGTGCATGCGGTATAGTTCTGTTTCATTCCCCCGGCGGACCTTCTCTTTTTCGAATAGTGGTAATGGAATTTTTAACGTGCGCACTTGATGATCAGTTATGCGTACTGTACACACGAAGGCGAGACATGCACCGTAAACCGAGTCTACAGGTACGTACAGTTGACTCGACGGGAATGAGGAAAAGCCCACATCCCATTCCTGCCCACCAGGGGATTCGAACCCGGGATCTTACGCCTGCCAGCGCAGTGGGTCTTATCCACTAAGCAGTAGTTAAAATAAGCTTGTCGTTGAACTGTTAAGAACAACATTCTAAGAGCATTTTTCAATTGACTTAGAAAGCATAGCTAAAATGATGATTACATCTGCAATGAAAATAGCTCTAACCAATGTTTGTTCATAATCGTGGGCCTAACTGAAAGTGACTCGAGAACTGGCTTTACCAGTTGAAGGACTGAAAGAACGGCATTTCAAAATGACACTCAAATAATGCAACTGAAATAGCACACAACCAAGATTAAAATAATTATCACCTCTAAAAAAAAACAACACTACCCGGTTATTTCCTACTTCCACCCCCCCCCCCCCCCCCAGCATCCTGCATACCGGCGCCTTCTATGGAATCTCGCGGTTGGCGGGAAGAGCGTGTGAAAACAAAAGGGCGACGACCCGTAACCAAGGTCAAGGGTACTGACGCCGGACGAGATCGTGAAACTGATTACCGCAGCAGACCGCTTGCAATGATGAATGGGATACCACGCCGCTGGTTACCTCCCGGCATGATCTGTTACGCGTAGCAGTTACACACACTGGTTCCCTCCTACGATCTGCTACGCGTACACTGCACAAGTAGCAGATCGTGGGAGGGAACCAGGGTGGATAAATAGTTCACCAGTCTGGAGATATATGTGTACTAGCAAGAACTTGAGCTGCTGGGACCTCGTCAGTAACAATCTACGTCTTTCACAGGAGCTGGCTGAGGGATTAAGTGCTAGTTCTGTGGAGTTGGTATGCCATTATAATGTATTGGAGCTGGCTGAGGGATTAAGTGCTAGTTAATGCTGTGGAGTTGGTATGCCATTATAATGTATTGGAGCTGGCTGAGGGATTAAGTGCTAGTTCTGTGGAGTTGGTATGCCATTATAATGTATTGGAGCTGGCTGAGGGATTAAGTGCTAGTTCTGTGGAGTTGGTATGCCATTATAATGTATTGGAGCTGGCTGAGGGATTAAGTGCTAGTTCTGTGGAGTTGGTATGCCATTATAATGTATTGGAGCTGGCTGAGGGATTAAGTGCTAGTTCTGTGGAGTTGGTATGCCATTATAATGTATTGGAGCTGGCTGAGGGATTAAGTGCTAGTTCTGTGGAGTTGGTATGCCATTATAATGTATTGGAGCTGGCTGAGGGATTAAGTGCTAGTTCTGTGGAGTTGGTATGCCATTATAATGTATTGGAGCTGGCTGAGGGATTAAGTGCTAGTTCTGTGGAGTTGGTATGCCATTATAATGTATTGGAGAAAAAAAAGGGGGAACAAAAGAAAAGAAAAGGGAAAGACAATAAGACAGGAAAAAAACAACAAGACAAAACAAGAAAAAAGAAAAGAAGGGAGCGGGGGGGCGGGGGGGGGGGGGGGGGGGAGTGGGAAATAATACAAAATAACAGGAAAAAGTAACTAAAGAAACGAAAAGAAAGCAGAGCAGAAAAAAAAACAAGAAAAAAAGAAAAGAAAATATAGTACAGAATTTTATTTTTTAAAATAGTTATTAATATCGGTGTGTGTGTGTGTGTGTGTGTGTGTGTGTGTGTGTTTGTGTTTGTGTGTGTGTTTGTGTGTGTGTGTGTGTGTGTGCGTGTGTGTGTGCCGGTGTGTGTGTGTGTGGTGTGTGTGTGTGTGTGTGTGTGTGTGTGTGTGTGTGTGTGACAGTGAGTGTGTATGCCCGCGATCAGTTTAATTGTATCTTATGTGTGTCTTATGTCCTTTTATAATGCGCGGCACCGAGACAATTTCCTAATGTATTTTTAGGGGAGGCCGGAACCCCTATTATGAAACAGTGCTTATTATGAAACACCTTGCTCCCGGCGAAAAGGAAGAACTTTTCCAAATTCCGCCTGTGCAGTAATATAGAACTACTTCAGTGAGCCTTACTTCCGGTACAAGAATGTCAGGCGTGATGAAAACGAAAACACGCCGAGAAAATGCTATTTTTGACCCTTCGGCTTCTTATTTTTTCGCCATTTTGAAACACCTACATCAGCATTCAGTTTTGTGATTATTAAAAAATAGCCACTCTTGTCATGAAGAGCAATCTTCGGACATCAGATAACCAGCGGCAATCGTTTTGGTTCTCTTTTTGTTATTTTGGAGGCATGCATTTTCCTGGAGAGGTATCTCGTTCCTATTATGAAACTCAAAGAGCACATAATATGAAACCTATTTCATATTTAGAACAGTGTTTCATATAAAGAGCAGTGCTTGTCTAGCGTATATATCGGAAACCAGCCAGCCAGTTTGTTCCAAATTTCAGATGTTGATACTTTTTCTCAATACAGAGTATCCCGCACCAGGATCATGTCACTTTCGTCAAGGTCAAGGTCACAACGGCAACAATTATTTTGTATGCCATTGTCCAGGCAATGTTACTGTAAACACCGAAACGATGTGATCCAAATGGCAAATTGTGATATTTTGTGGTAACACAGAGTGTTGCATACCAGAATCTATGCACTGCCTTAAAGGCCAATGTCACAACGCCATATTTGTTTTTTTTTTGCAGAATTGTGTGCTAGGCAATATCTCAATAACCATTGGGCCTATTCAATCCAAATTTTAGATAATAATATTTTATCATATCACACATTGCCATCAATATTAACTGCGCCTGTACCTCAAGGTCAAGATCATAGTTGGCATAATTGTCTTGCAGATTATTGAGTAGAGAATACCTCTGAAACCGCTGTACTGATTTGCTCTGAATTTTAGGAAATGATGCCTTACCCTCGTATGCGATGTTTTTAACAGAATGAATTCACCACCTGTAAGGTGAAGGTCGCAGAGGCCATATTTGTGTTAGCCTTTGTGTTGGCAATATCTCTGAAACCACAGGCCCGATTTTTGACCAAATTTTGCTTGATGATACTTTCACTTAATCCATTCACAGCCGAAAAACTCTCAATAGGATCCATCTGCAAGACACATAGATCCTCATAAGCCTCGCGCATCGCGGGTGCGGTGGCTCATGGCGATTTTGGCTCTTGCTGACACAACTGACATATATTTATTTGACGTTTGGGGTTCCTTGCAACTGAAGTAAGAAAGATTTCAGAGCAATATTTGCTATCCAATGGTAGTGAAGAGAATAAAACAGATATGTCAATACCCAGCTTTATGTCGCTACATCACTTGAAGATGACGCGCATAGTTGTTGGGAATGCTTTTAGACAGACAAAATGGTGCATTACTGTCTGCGGGGAGGGCGTGAGGCTAAATACTTGTTCTAAGAGCAAACCTTGTTGGCTTAGGTGTGACAGCAAATGTGAAGCAATATAAATGTAGTCACCAATCGTCCATGCATCCGCTTTTTAGCCGTCGTGTGTGTATGCGTGCGGTTTGTATAATAAGGCAATTTCTTAGGGACTATAACATTCACAGACTTTAAACTCGACACAACTGTAATTTACAAGATTAACTTTATCTTCAAATTTCACCTGTAGAAAAGGTCAAGGTCATCATAGGTCGATGTGTTTGTAAAGATTAGTCATTTTTCAAACACACATTTTTAAAAAAGTTAACTTTGGGCGCAAACGTTTGAGGTATGCATTTTACACCACGAATACTATTGCGAATGACCTCTCTTTAAGGTAGAGGGCACTTTAAAAAAAAAAAAAAAAAAAAAAAGTGCGGGAGATTCCGTAGACCTTTTCGTGGGAACTCTTCCTGTCGGCGGGGTAACAGTTGCTGAGAATGTGAAGAGAATGAGGACCTACAAATGCGCCACATTGACTATCAAACGAGGGGCGGGTGGTGCTGGTGTTAGTGCGGATGAGAGGTCGAGGGAAGCAAGAGAAATGTATCCAGACCTTTTCACCAATGGCCGAAAAATCACACGAGGGACCGTTTACAATTTCCAAGAAGAGGCGCGGGAGGGTGTGTGTGTGGTGAGGGGGGGGGGGGGGGGGAGTTCCAAACTCCCCAAAATGGAAAATTACACGTTAAAAAATATCCTGGAAGCCGTGCACCCTGGAACACCCCTCGCCCCCTGAATTTGCTTCTGAATATGTACATAAACCTGTGTCGATAATGCTAGCTTTTATCAAGTTTTACTTCTGAGGTGGAAAAACTAAATACGGTAGCTTTTATTCCCCCATACATAGAATAATTTTAACACACTTGCTGACCATGCATAGACAGTGTAACCCCTAGCAAAACATGTTTACTGGGGTCTTACTGCAAAGTTCACATACGAACGACCTGTAATAGCAACAACCTAAAATAAAAGCCTTCTTACTTCCCGTGACCTTTGACCTTAACGAGAGGTTAACTTAGTAGAGCTGCAAACAAAAGTTGTATCATCAGTTTTCTTTTTGGCAAGTTTTAAAATAAGATTATAACTAGTTTCTTTAAAAAATCGACCGTTTATTGACCTTTATATCCTTGACCTTTCATGGAGGTCAGCGCAAGTGACAATCAAAGCTATTGCCAAATAGCATCACTGTGCCAAATTAGAAGTCTGTAGGTCTGATGGTCTCTCAGAAATTCAAAATGATAAAATCTGTCACAATTGAATATACACAGGATGATGGATGGATGGACCAATAGTGGACCAGTGGCGGATGACTCATTATATTTAACTCACTTTCAATGTTAAATGAGCCTATAATGTGTGCTAACCATCTCTCATACCTTAATTTTTCAAACAAAATGCAAGTCAGTAAAAAGGACATATTCACACTGTTTCATAATAGGAGACCTAGTGTTTCATATTAGGCAAATGGTGCCTAATATGAAACAATGTGTCACTTTTTTTCAAACTGGAACTGCTTCTGCATCGATTCGAGTTTTAAAATTTTGCTTTGTCACAAGATGCATCAATATAATCTCTATCAAACCCTGGTTTCTGATTGATTCTACCTTTCTTTGGACGGTCGCGCGAGACGTTTTTGCTTAAGTGTTTCATACATGGGTCTCCTCCGCTACATATGGTAATAAAGTTTTATCTTATCTTATCTTAAATACCTTATCTTATAACAGACAGAATAAAAGAAAGAAAAGCCAACACAAAAAAGAAAGAAGAAAAAAAAACGGGGTCGGGGTCTAATGAGTATCTCTCGCCTCTTGCATCCCTAATTATTTATAATGCCAAGAGGGACACGAAAATGGACTCTTGCAGTTGGATGGCGTTTTACTTTTCTCGTCAGTGAAATGAAAAGTTTAAAAAAAAACAAACAAAAAAAAACACACCACACAAAAACAAAAAATAAAATAAATAAAATAAAATTAAAAATAACAAAAACAACAACAAAAAAAGAAACATCATGCACAGATATAAGTCATAACGAAACTTTCAAAAACTTAATTTTCTTGCTAGATAAATCATTGCTAAATTTAAAATATGTCTGGTCATAGCTGTTCATCTGCGGAACTCCTGAAGATCTATAACAGATTTATGCCTAGTGTTCATCTTCTGACGCAGATAGATGACGCACCTATAGTGAGCTGAGTTAAAGTCTTATTGCAGACGTCGGCCGCAGTTGGCCCGCACATGGCCTTTAGCGGACCGGCTTCTGTCACTGGGTACGTATGTCACCATGACAATGGATAAAGTTTAGTGCACGTGCACCGAACGGGTCGTCAAGTCGTAAATCAATTTTTCGATCACGGCGTCCCCCAAATTTAGAATCAGATCCCATTGACTGATTTATCCCTTCCACTGAGAACACGCACTGTGCAGTCGTGCGATCTACCCGTGACATTCTGAGCATGACATCATTTTCTTTTAAATTAATATATTCTTTGAGGTCTGCGTCACACTTCTACTAGAAGACAGGTCGAACATGACAGTTCAAAAGGGTGGCGTCCGAGTAGAGTGGAGTCTACAGGAAATGAGTCGCCAAGCTGAAGTTTCCCTTGTCGATGCACAAGCCTGTCCTAGCATGTCAGGGTTGTGTATGTTTACCCCTCCAACACAACCCTTCAGCTATCATGGTCGATCCACATATACAAACTGATAAATTGACGTATAATTGTATGCTGACCTGTGATTTTGGACCTTAAGACGTAAGACGTTAATTAACCCCGTCACTGGTGAACGGACGCAGTGTGCGTGCGTGCGTGTGTGTGTGTGTGTGTATGTGTGTGTGTGTGTATGTGTGTGTGTGTATGTGTGTGTGTGTGTATGTGTGTGTGTATGTGTGTGTGTGTATGTGTGTGTGTGTGTATGTGTGTATGTGTGTATGTGTGTGTGTATGTGTGTGTATGTGTGTGTGTATGTGTGTGTGTGTGTATGTGTGTGTGTATGTGTGTGTGTGTGTGTGTGTGTGTGTGTGTGTGTGTGTGTGTGTGTGTGTGTGTGTTTTAAATCATTGTAAAATTCAACTTTAAAGGTCTCCAGACGTCAAAGGAACATGGATGCAATTTTTCTTTCAGCGAGGGATTAGATCCATGTCAGCCCTCGCAACTCCGGGGCTCTATATCGCTTGCAGTTGGGTGGTGTTCAGTTATACTTGGCGGTGTACCCAATGCGTAAAAGGCCATCAGGCCGACGTCTTCCGCCTTTGGCCCGCGCGGCGAGTCCAACGGCGGCCGACGTCGGCCCGATGACCTTTGCGCACCGGGTAGCAATTACGTACCACCTGCACTGAGGAGATGGCGGATCGACCATGATAATTCTTGAATAGTAAGACGGGCAAGTCGGGCGATTCACGCTGTTCACGTAACACGCGTGATTTAAGACTCATTCTACCCCAAACACACCACAGCAAGATAAGGATCGACGATGATAGTTCAAGGGTGATGCCAGAATAGCTTGGCGCCTACGGGCGCCAAGCTATCCTGGCATCACCCTTGAACTATCATGGTCGATTTGTGTCCTGCACTAGAGTGCAGTCTTCAGAGGAATCCAGACCAAAAAGGTGACTGCCAAGCGTGTAATATGCAAAGAAGTACACAACGGAGAAAGAAACACGCTTAGAAAAGGCGGGTACAACACAAAGGGACAATTTGAACCTCTTCACCTCCAGTGGGCACAGACTGTGTTTTGGAAATCCTCGTCAGTTCAACGTCAAAGATACCCATCCGTCAAAACAAATAATTCATTAATACAAACTGGAAATCCTCGTCAGTTCAACGTCAAAGATACCCATCCGTCAAAACAAATAATTCATTAATACAAACTGGAAATCCTCGTCAGTTCAACGTCAAAGATACCCATCCGTCAAAACAAATAATTCATTAATACAAACTGGAAATCCTCGTCAGTTCAACGTCAAAGATACCCATCCGTCAAAACAAATAATTCATTAATACAAACTGGAAATCCTCGTCAGTTCAACGTCAAAGATACCCATCCGTCAAAACAAATAATTCATTAATACAAACTGGTTTTAGCAAGAGACATAGATCCTCATCAGCCCTCGCAAACGGGGGTGCTCATGAGCAAGGAGCTATAATCTTGCAGTTGGGTGGTGTTCACTTTTTACTAAAAGCTGCAAAGAGGTAACGAGAAACGAAGAATTGTCATGGAAACGTATTTGATCCACACTATGCTTGATTCGTAATCTTTAAAGGTCGTTATTTTGTAAATAAATTCAGTTGAGTTTAATTTACCGAACTGGTTTGCTGAAGACGATTATCTCTGACTCCGAAGTGGACCCAGAATTGCATTGTTTTCAAACATTCTGTGGATCCATCTGCAAGAGGTGCATATTCTCATGATCCCGTCTAGCAGCATTGACTCGTCAGAATAATTACGTTCTTCTAGTTCGCAAGGTGTGCTGCCTCGTTGACATCTTCAGGACGAGGTACTTACCCGGCATTAGTGAGGTTCCGTTTGCAACGAATGACTCCCAACAACGAATGACTCCCAACAACGAACGACTCCCAACAACGAATGACTCCCAACAACGAATGACTCCCAACAACGAATGACTCCCAACAACGAACGACTCCCAACAACGAATGACTCCCAACAACGAATGACTCCCAACAACGAATGACTCCCAACAACGAACGACTCCCAACAACGAATGACTCCCAACAACGAATGACTCCCAACAACGAATGACTCCCAACAACGAATGACTCCCAACAACGAATGACTCCCAACAACGAATGACTCCTGACTCCCAACAACGAATGACTCCCAACAACGAATGACTCCCAACAACGAATGACTCCCAACAACGAACGACTCCCAACAACGAACGACTCCCAACAACGAATGACTCCCAACAACGAATGACTCCCAACAACGAATGACTCCCAACAACGAATGTAAGCGAAGTCACGGTGGATAACCAGATTCTTCAATATGCATAGACAACACTCCGCCAAACATCTCTAAAAAGCACAGATCTATGCCTCTTTATATAATAATATAATAATAACATAGCATTTATATGGCGTATTCTCATATTTATAATATAACTCAATGCGCAGAGCCCTGGCGCACTACAGCAGGAGATGGGTCGACCATGATAATTCAAGGGTAGTGCCAGATTAGCTTTGCGCCTGTCGGCGCTAAGCTATCTGGCACTGCCCTTGAATTATCATGGTCGATCCATCTCCTGCAACTGGTGCATAGTCATTAGATGACGCCTCCAAAATTTGGGAAATACGGCCGTCGGGCTGAATAAGTTAAATGATTGGAGCGTTGTCTATGCTTATGGTACAAGCTGGTTACCCACCGTGACTTCAGTACCATTCGTTTTTGGAGTCGTCCCGTATAAAAGTAATCTCTCTATTAACAGTATAAATGCTACGAGGGCGCATATCGAAGTGATCGGGGCGACCAAGCCATACATAAAGGGGCGCAAGGAGACCGAAATAGCTCAGGTGGTCAAGCGGCCCATCGTCGGAGCGATAGAGAGCGAAGGGAGTAGCCGGGCCTCGGGTTCCTGGAAACCAGTCCTCGTCCCGGCCCCGGTAGCTGGGCTCGCAATCCGGGGGTTGGGGGTGGGGTGGGGTGGGGGGTGGCGTGAGGGGTGGGGGGGGGGGAAGGGGGGAGACAAAGTCCAATCGAAGTCCGAAGAGGACCGATCTCGCTGAAAGCTCACGCCGCAGTAAGCAAAAGCCTCTCGGGCAGACGCGGGCCCGAGGAGCTTTGCTTTCTGAGCCGTTCGCCACTATTACTCACCTAAATCGGTTACATTGATGCTGCACTGAGATCAGTGACTTGCTGACTTGGCAGTTGGTACAACCGAAACATATTGTTTGTCCGCACAGAAGAAAAAAAAAAAATTAAATTGCAAAAGATCAGATCTTATGTACAGTCTGGACACTCGCTTCAAGAACCGCCTTCCTCTGCTCGGAGAACGCCAGTTTAATGAACTGTCAGGAGGGAAGAGAATAGAGCCTCATGAGCCTCCATGAATGCGGGGGCAAGAGCCCCCGCATTCGTGGCGGCTCATGAGGCTCTATGCTCCTTGCTCTTCTCAGCTCTTGACAAGTCCCAGGATTCACCGTGAAATGTTCGCGCAGGACCGATGAGGATCTATCTATGTTTTAATTCAAACAGATGACGTTATTGCTGCTCATGAAGATCTATGCATCTTATGGAACGTGGAGTTCCCCGAAAAAGTCTCATGGATGAAATGACTTCTGGACGTACAAAATCGCCATTAACCGTAAATTTGTTAATGTATATAAAGGCATGACCGAGATATAAATACCGTACAAGGTTCCCTAAGAAATTAGCTGTAAAGATTTTATGAAACTAATAGATGGTGTTCACGATATTTCTCAAACAAACAAACAAACAAACAAACAAGAACGATCAAACAAACCTACAAAGAAACTAACTAACAAACGGCATTTATAAACAAAGAAACAAACGCAAATCAAACGGCTAAAGGAAATAAGTCGGGGGAAAAGGAAAACGAAGAAGAAAGAAGTAAGGAACGCATAAACAATAAAAGAAATAAAAACAGATACAAAACAACAACAACAACAACAACAAACACACACACACACACACACAGAAGGAAACAAACAAAAACAAAAAAAAAAAAAAAAAAAAAAAAAAAAGAGGCAAAGACAGAAAACAAACAAATAAATAAATAAAGGAACTAAGAAAGAAAGAAACAGTCAACCTGCCGAGGGACGAAGGAACAAACCCCGCATTAGGCTGGCCTGCTATCATGGTAATGTCAAATCCCCTTCTTCTTCGGGAACAATTTAGACAGACTGCTATGCTTCACTAGCGTTGATCAAAACAAGCGCAACGTAATAACATGGCGTCACATCAGACCAGTGTGAAGTCACAACAAATCAAAGTGACATCACAACAGATCAATACGTCATTTTAGCACAACAGTTGCGTGGCGGGATATCTGTTTATCAAGTCAGCTGTGGGTACGTAGTTACTGTTAGTGTTAAACGATACCATTTACAAGTGAGAAATACCATTTCAGAAATTTGAGAAATACCGTTTGGATACAGAAAATGTATACTAAAAAATAAAAAATTTCAGGAAGTTGCATATTTTAGGTGAGCTGTAATTTCCAATCCCCTCTCTCACTCTCTCCGCCCCCCCCCCCCTCCACCCTCAGATCCCCCTCTCCCACTCACCACCACCCACGACGTCACCCCTACTTTCCCCCACCCAAATCACCACCACCCCTGGCGGTGAGTGGGGTGTGGGGGGGGGGGAGGGGGGGAGTAGGCGTGACGTTGGGGGTGGTGGTGAGTGCGGACGGGGGGAGGGGGTAGGGGTTGGGTGACGTGGGTCACACCCAACCCCTACCCTATCCCCCCCCTTCCCTACCGCACTTACTCCACCACTCACATCTCCCCCACCCCCCTCCCCACTCGCACTACAGCCAAGGAATTTGATTCCTCTTTGGCCTCCAGACCAAAAAGGTGACCGCCAAGCGTGTAATATGCAAAGAAGTACCCAACGGAGAAAGAAACACGCTTAGAAAAGCCGGGTACAACACAATTTATTAATATTTCGGGTAAATACCCTTTGTCAAAATAGACAAACAAACAGAGAGATTAGCCGCTACTTATCTTCATTGGCAGAAGGAATGTGGCAACTGTTGCCACATTCCTTCTGCCAATGAAGGAATGTGGCAACTGTTGCCACATTCCTTCTGCCAATGAAGATAAGTAGCGGCTAATCTCTCTGTTTGTTTGTTTGTCTATTTTGACAAAGAGTATTTACCCGAAATATTAATAAATTGTGTTGTACCCGTCTTTTCTAAGTGTGTTTCTTTCTCCGTTGGGTACTCTTTGGCCTCGCTGAACCGCCCATGCTTACCCTTCTCTGCCCTTTGTTGTTTCATATCCTAAGGCCTGACCTGAAATCGACTGTGGTTCGTTAAGAACCGATTTTGACGTTGGAGAGTGCTTTCGCGTGATACAGAACAAAGAAAAATACCGGTTGTCAAAAACACCAGCGCAAAGTGACATGTAAACCATGGGGTGGCGATGGCAATGGGGGTTGGGTTTACGATACTCTGTGCACTGGGCAGCATTGGTCTCGCCACTAGAAGTCTTAATTTAGACACAATGACGCAAATAGTTTCTAACGGTAAGCCCATTATTTTCTACTTCTTAACCCCTTGTCTACTACTGACGATACCGCCGCTCAGCGTGCCGTTACGTGTCTTTTCGGCAAAGCGGTATCGCCAGCAGCAGTCGAGGTGAAATACCGCTGAAATGGTCAATATCGCACAGTTTTTAGGACACTGTACCCTGGGTTAAACTTTCATAACAAGCGAGACTTGAAAAGCTTAACACAGGACAGCGTACCCCGTGTTACGAGGTACGCTGTCCTGTGTTGGAACTTTTCACGTCTCGGTTGTTATGAGAGTGCCCGCCCGGCCGGTATATCAGTTCACACTCGCCATGGCAAGTGAGACTTGGAGGAGTTTGATAGATATTAACACAGGGATAGACGCCGTGTACAGTTTAACACAGTGCAGTGTAATCCGCGTACAATTTTACACAGGACACAGTGTCCTAAAAAGTGTGGTGATATAGTGACTACCTTCAGCGCTAAGTAAAGTACCCCGGCACTGTGATGTCCTCGCGGGCCATTTGTCGAGAATGACGGAATCCCATTGAAGTTTTCGCGATGTGTAGGCTTATCGCTGCACAGTTTCCACCTCTTCCCTTCTAGATGTATACTTTCATATTAACCCGTTTCAGTGCCAGCTGACGCAGGCTGTTTATCTGCAATCTTCGTTAACTCATTCTACCCCAGGCACACCACAGCAAGATAAGGATCGACCATGATAGTTCAAGGGTGATGCCAGAATAGCTTGGCGCCTATGGGCGCCAAGCTATTCTGGCATCACCCTTGAACTATCACGGTCGATCTGTGTCCTGCACTGCAATGCAGTCTACAGAGGACAACGGCAAAATTGGGGGATTTCGGTGTTGGGGTAGAATGAATTAACTCAACAGCAGAAAATCCTAGCTGTCCCAGGAAAATGGATTCAAAGTAGTGTCAGCAAGAGGCATAGATCCTCATGAGCCCTCCTGAGGATCTACACCTCTTGAACTTTGGATGGTGTTCAGATTTTCTCGGCACTGAACGGGTTAAAATAGAAGCTGTCGATACGAACAAGTTGTTTACATGACAGAAAAACCCGGCTCTCTACAGCAGCTTGTAGTCCATGAACTCAATCAAGGCGCAACGCAGTATTGATGACGAGCGCCTTGAATGCGATAGGGGATTTTTGTGACTGCTGGCACAGACCCGGCCGTGGGTCCTTTAATTTCTTCCGACCCGCTGTGCACACCCCGGCGATCGTATGCGGGTCGGTTGGTTGGTTAGTTCGGGTTTAACGTCCACAGTACCGAGGTGATCATGGACGCCCTGACGGGCGGGTTATGGGGGACAGGGAAATCTATTGCTTATGGAGTACGACCTGAACACTGATCAACTCAGGCGCACTCCAAATGTGCCACGTTGATTTACCAGGACCTTTCAACGGACATGCTATTGAACAAATCCGTTTTTTCCCCTGGATTGTGAGTCCAGCTACCGGGGCCGGGACGAGATTCGAACCGACGACCCGGCGATTCCCTTCGCTCCCCTGCTGCGACATTTAACCGCCTGAGCTATTTCGGACTCTGATCGTATGCGGGACAGGCAGTTGCAAGAAAATCCTGGTCTCCACTCCCCCTCCCCCTCCACCACCCCCCCCCCCCCCCCCCGCGGCTAAATAGGATCATTTATTTAAATGATACACAAATATTTCGATATAAAAAAGGCAAAATTAGAATGTTAATTAGAACATATTATGTATGCATTGTTGTTTAGTTTATTGTAAAAGTGGTGTGTTCGGGTCAGCCGGTATTATGTTTTGTTTGTTATGTGCATAATTATGTCATTGTATTTTTGTGTGTGTACAGATTGTAAAGCACTTAGAGCTTTTGATTAAAATTAAGCGCTATATACATACTCAATATAATTATTATTATTAAAATGCACTTCCGAATAGTGTTATTTGTTCGCAGAGTCTTAAGCAATGGTTCCACAACACTCGACAAAAAAAAAAAACAAAAAAAAAAACAAACAACAAACGTAGCCTGAGCGGCAGGCAGGCATAACACGCTTCGTGTGTTTCCATATAGTGACGCGACAGGCAGAATCGCGCTGGTATACTTCAGTTGTTTGGCCCATTACATCCTGAGGCAGATTTTCTTATTGTCGTATGAAGGTACGAAGACTACATTACAGATTAAGAGATGGATCAACCATTTTAGTTTAAGGGTGGTGCCGGAATCGCTTGGCGCCTCAGGCGCCAAGCCATTCTGGCACCAGCCGTGAACTATCATAGTCAAATTAATCCTTTCAAGCGGTAGTGTATCAGAATGAAACGGGTTAGAATTGTATAAAAAAAAAAAAAACAACAACCACAAAACTGTCGCTTGCTAAAAGCTACGCTCTCTTCACTGCTGAAACAGCCGTGTTATCGCTCTATGGGGCGATAACATTTTGTCGTGTCGCTGTCGCCTAGCTGCCACTCCGCTTTCGCGTTGCTGTCGCGTCGCGCATATGGAAACATTCATTCTTTAACCCATTCAGCCCTGACGCACTACAGCAGGAGATGGGTCGACCATGATAATTCAAGGGTAGTGCCAGATAAGCTTGGCGCCGACAGGCGCCAAGCTAATCTGGCACTACCCTTGAATTATCATGGTCGATCCATCTCCTGCAACAGTGCATAGTCGTTAGATGACGCCTACAAAATTTGGGAAATAAGTGCGTCGGGCTGAATGAGTTAAACACGCGATATCGCAGGTTTGCCTGGATTTTTAACCCGCTGTTTGAGGCGACACACGTACAATTTTGATCTACTTCTGATTTCCCAACAACGTCTATTACTGCGTTGACGTCCTTACCTTCAAGGGCGCAACCTACTGTCTTTGATCTGAATTAGGAATTACTCCTATTCAACCGACACAGCGGGATACTGCTTTTCGCCCCTGTTTGTGTTCATTCCGATGCACGATGTTCTTTGTGGTTCAGAAGCAATCACAGTTTGCGACCCAAGGCCATTTCTCGAGAAAAACAGCAAAGGCTAATAAATTATACAACACACAACTTTTATTTTGTCGACAGCTGAAGAACACACAGTATAGCGCGAGTCAGCTGAACTGGACAAACTACTGACCAGCAAAAGAAATGCGACAAAATGTCACTTTTTTTGGGTGCTCGTCAGTATACGAGTACTGCGTAGGCTTGGACCTTTGGTGCTCCATCACTAGTCAACTCTAAAAACAATTAAAAATTAAAATAAATTTAGTTCATTTTGTATTCTCTAAAGTGAGAGTAATGTGCCTTTTCATAAAACCAGTGACGTAGGAACCGGTTGGTGAGGGGAGGGGTGGAAGGGGGGGGGGGGAAGCCGGAGTAGCCCTGCCCCCACCCCCATTGAAAAAGTTTGACGGGGGACATAGTATTCCCTGCCCCTCTCCCGCCCATCCCACATATTGACAGAATAAATTGTTTGGAGAAAAAAGACATAACCTTTTAATTTGTAGATTTCAGTATTGTTTGTAAAAAATATCTTTCTGGAGAAAAACAATATCATATGATGATATGATTTTGATTTTGATATGCTTGGACAGCCGCTTGTCGCTGCTTCTCGCCCACCCCCCTCCACCCTCCCCCCCCCCCCCACCCCAACCTTTATCCTCCGTTGATTGCACCCCCATCTCGTTAATTCAAATTTTTGGAGATTCGAAAGTAACAAGGCATGCACGCTGTTCCCCCCCCCCCCTTCCCCGCCCCTACCCCCCCCCCCCCACTTTCCACCCCCACACCCCCCATGAAAAATATCTTCCTGAAAACATAAACGAATCCACACTGGCATGCATTTTATCTATGTATTGTACATAGAACAATCCACTGTACTTCAATTTATCTCTTTAAACCCATCAGGCGCCAAGCTACTCTGGCAGTACCCTTGAATTATCATGGTCCAGCCATCTCCTGCACAGCTGGTACATAGCCGTTAGGTGACGCGCGGGGACAATAAGGATCTACGAGGGCCTGCGGTCAATCCGCATCGCGGCGTGTCTACACACAGAGCGTCAGTCATCACGAACGTGTTGTAGGCCTACTCGTCCTCGGGGCCACGACGGCAGCAGCGGGCCCGCGCACGCCGGCTGTGTTTGGACCCATTGCGGCCGTCGTAGGCCCACTGACGTTTTGCGGCTATGGGGTATAGTGTATACCTTCTGACCCTGGGAGAACATCAATCCGTCAACATTAACTCCGCGACCTCCACGAGCCATATGATCATCCTGTTAACCCCGTCACCGCCAGTGGCCGCAGATTGTGTTTTGGAAATTAATGTAACTTTAACTCATTCTATCCCAGACATACCGCAGGAAGATAACGATCGACCATGGTAGTTCAAGGGTGATGCCAGAATAGCTTGGCGCCTATGGGCGCCAAGCTATTCTGGCATCACCCTTGAACTATCATGGTCGATCTGTGTCCTGCACTGCAATGCAGTCTGCAGAAAACAACGGCAAAATTTAAGGATTTCGGTGTTGGGGTAGTGAATGAGTCAAACGCTCGAGTTTCCCAACCCGGTCAAAGCCATGGACCCAAAATGGCTTCAGCAAGAGACATAGATCCTTACGAGCCCCCGCAACTGTGGGGGATCTATACCTCTGGCAGCTGAGTGATGTTCTATTTTTCAGTGGAGGGATTACGAACACTCTGGTCACTGAGTCATGAATATGACTGGTACACTGACGAGTCGGTCGCACCGTAGGCTCAGCGTTGATTAGAGAACCCCCCTTCCCCCACCCCCCTCCCAGTATAAAAAAATAAAAAAGAACAAAAAAACACACCAAACAAACAAACAAACAAAAAACAACAACCTGAAATCGCTATATCTTGTGATAATAAAGTGGACAAGAGTAAAATTCTCTCAACAAGCATGCAAAATCAGACCTTGTTGATTTTTAAGGCATCGTGATTTCGAAATAAAGCATGCGAAAATATGCTGGCATTTGTCTGGAGCACATTGTCGCATGCTTAATGTCGAAGGAACGATACTGCAAGACGGGTAACGAATGACGTTTCATCTTTGTCCAGTAATTTTTGTATCACAAAATATGTTTACAGATTATTTCCTTTTTTTTTCTTAAAAAAAAATCAAAATCGAGCCTACGGTTGGACCGATTTTTTTCTAGTACCTGAGTCATATTTATGACTCGAGTCGAGCAGAAGGAATCAGACAAAACCCTACTACTTGTCACAACCGAAAGCAAACGTTGCGTCATTAACTTATCCCTTGGTGTTGGCAACAAAAGTAACCACCGTATTTAGGTATGGAAACGATTTAATAGAAACTGTGGATACATACAAGTAACTAGGGGTAGTGTTTAATAACAAAGGCAGTTTTACATCAGCACAAGACCACCTAGGGAGACAAGCCAGCAAAGCCGCTCATACCCTTAAACGCTCACTATACAAACAAAATCTAACTGTTTGTCTGTCCAGCGCTGAATGATTCCCCTTGGTTTGTAAACAAAACCTATATACTAAAACGATAATGCAACTGTTTGACTCTCTAGTGGTCCCTGTCGCAACATATGCATCAGCGTATGGTTCCCTTTCACACTAAAGGCAAATAGTATTGAAAGTGACCTGAGTCACCTCTTCGATGACTGCATGAAGGGACAAATGCCCCACGAGTGCATTCAACTGAAATTTGCTAAGTCTATCTTAGGCATCCACAAAAAACTATGAATATTCCGGCCCTAGCTGAGATCGGACAGTTCCCTGTGAGCATCAGAGTATCGGTCCAAGTGATAGGTTTTTGGCTTCACATGCTAAACTCTGATAGCACCTCCTACCTCAAACAGGCGTATCACGAAAAAGCTCGAGACCACCGCCCCGTGGATCGCTTTTACAAGACAAATTCTCTGCGGCTCACTGGGCTTTCGCCACGTGTGGGATAACCAGTGTACATTCAGGGGAACCTCACTTAAAACAGCCCTCCATAGAAATCTAGAAGAGCAATACACTAGATACTGGAACAGAATTAAGCGGAGCAACACATCTAGACTGACATTGTATAACAAAGCAACTGATACATACGAAATACAAAGCTACCTTATGCACACAAAAATACGAGAACACAAACAAGCCCTCGCCAAGTTACGAGTAAGTGCCCACATGCTAGAAGTAGAAAGAGGCAGGTATACAAACACACCCCGGGAACATAGACTATGTCGCGCGTGTGGAGTAGTAGAGGACGAAATTCACATGCTAGACGATTGTAGCTTATATAATCAGCTCAGAACTCAGCTAGCTTTAAGTACAGACTGCCATAAACCAAGCCAACTACTAGCCAGGGAGGATGCACAATGCACACTAGCAAAGTTCGTATTTGACTGCTTCTCCATAAGGGAGAGAAACGTAACGAGCATACAGCATTGATACTGTGTCTCTCTTCTCAAGTTTTTCACGTCCCGGACCGTCGGAGACGCTACAAAACCGGACGGAACCACTGACCACGCGAAAATCATCGGCGGTCACAGGAATAATACAGACGGGGGACTCCACAGCGAACAAAGACGCCGCGCGGTGAACACCAATGGAACTGACTTACTGCCGACAGAAAAGTGCAAAATTGCGTGTGGACTGAAGAAGCTTAAAGAATGATATAAAGTAATGTACATGATAGTTAAGTCCTATCCATCTGTGTCCTTTGGCCCCAATGGGCCCCTCGACAATAAACGTTGTTCTTGTTCTTGTTCTGCTACGCAAGTTGAAATCACGGAGGATAATATCATTCTCCTCAAAGTCAATGTCTCTCCAAACAACATAAAAGCTGTCGCTGTATTTCTTCAAGGTTGTACCGCACGTTGAGAGCTTTTCGCCTACGCTTCAGGACAGTTACATCACCAGTCTTAAACACCTTTTGGTTGTCATCTTTGGTGTGTATGATGGTGGGAGTTTCGGGGGAGCCGAGGGGATGGAGACGGGTGGGCTGGTTTCCTATTACGGGGGAGAAAGTCGGCATTGCGGTGTAGCAGATGTAGATGAAATACCAGCGGGGTGGGGTCGAGTGTCAGATAAGGGGAGGGGCAAAAGGAAGGGAGGGAGGGGTGAAATGGGAGTGGGGCTCAGTGGGAGACAAAGTTGAAAGTCACGGCGTGTGGGGATGAAGAAGAGGGGGCGGGGGATGAGGGGGTGCAATCAGTAGGGGGTGAACAGACTGTAGCCCCGAGGGAGGGGAGAGGGGGTGGCATAGATCGGTGACATAGGTTTCGGGAGTCGCCAAGCTGCTGATCCCTGGTGGATAAGGCTGGCACAGTTTGTACAGGCTATCAGTCGTGACCACCCGACGGGCAGGTCGCAGCGCTATGATCCGACAGCATCGCCTTGTGTAAACACATCTGGCACGAGTTACAGATCCCCCTGATTAGAGTGAGGATGGTTGGCACCAGTTGCGTCACAAAGACAGCAGTGTTAGTCTGCTGACCAGTGTGGGAAGTCTGTGAAAAATGCAGCGTACAAGACAGTTTTTACTCACTCGGTGTCTGTTGAGCGTGTGACTGAGTATAAGTATCTCGGAACAGTCATAGATGATAAGTTGTCCTTTAACGCAAACACCTCCCTCATACACAAGAAATGTCAGTCACGCATCTACTGCCTCCAGAAACTCAGGAAGCTGAATGTGAACCCCTCTGTCCTTCAAACTTTTTACTGCTCTTTTATTGAGTCTGTCATCACTTTCGGTTCTGTGTGCTGGTATGGAGGTCTGAGTGTGAAGAACAAGAACACCCTGGCACGAATGGTAAACATCTGCAGCAAAGTGACTGGCAGTAAGCAAAACAGTGTGGAGTCCCTGTATGAACAGCGTGTGGTGAGAAAGGGTAGGCGGATAGCTTCAGACAGATCCCATGTCCTTGCCCACCTCTATGAACTCCTCCCCTCTGGCCGCAGACTCCGCACGCACAAAGCTAGAACACATAGACTACAGCACAGTTTCATCCCCAAATCCATCACTAAGCAATCTGTAGGTACATCCACGCATACCCAAACCTAACTCCTCCCCCTATCCCCCTTTACCTGTGCAATCAGTAGAAATGGAGCTTGTTGATTTTAGAGAAGTGATTATATTGTGTTTCATTTGGTGGTGAACATGGACATACTGGGATTGTTGTTACTGAGTGTTTACCCACTAATTATTTTACTATGGTAGACATTAATTATGCAGCTTGTGTAATAATGTGTAATAATGTACTGAGATGTTTGTATAATAAGTAGTGAGGGTTAGGACTAGGTTGAAACATGCGTATTATGTATGCATATGTAGAGGTGGGTGTGAATGTATAAGTGCCGCTCAGTTCAGTCCATAAAAGATGTTTGTGTGAGATGTGTAAGAGTTATGTGTAAAGATTTTGTAGTGTTTACTTTATATCCATTTGGAATTTGTAGCTGTGCAAGTGCAGGGAGAAAATGTTCATAATTATGCTATAATGTTTTCATGTCTTGTTCGTACTATTTGTTATAAATGTACCACAACCGAATTTCTCTTTTCGAGATAATAAAGTACTCTTATTCTTATGTTTTCTCAATAAACACGATATGATGAGAGAGTATGTAAATCCACTCACAACCACAATATGTGCTTAAAGTCCAAGAAAATGGCAGATAAAGAAGTACACAAGATGACAGCGTGCGGGCTCTCCAAAACAACACTATGCAGGATGAGAAATAAGTTCCAAAGCACCAAGCACCCCCCCCCCCCCCCCCCAAAAAAAAAAAAAAAAAAAAAAAAAAACAAAACATACTATGATTTCACCACTCCGCAATATGGTGGAATCACAATATATCCATAGAGTCCATAGAGTCCACAGAAGAAACAGAGTAACAAGAACACTAATTTGCAACGTCCGAATTGTATAGAGTCCGTAAAGCTAAATACTGCTCGTCACGCTTGGCTGCACAGCGGAGAGGAGAACGGAAAAGCCGACCGCCTCCTAAAGCGGCCAGAGACAGAGAGAGAGAGAGAGAGAGAGAGAGAGAGAGAGAGAGAGAGAGAGAGAGAGAGAGAGAGAGAGAGAGAGAGAGAGAGAGAGAGATTGGAAAATACAGCTCATACAAAATCCGCAACTTGTAGTAATTTCCGGTTTTCTTCATATATATACATACTCGGAAGAGTTTTTCAGCCGCCGACAAGTTCATGTATCATTTGAGGGCCGCCTCCTTTCAACACGCATCACTGTGACAAAAACTGGTCACAGAATCCTACAGTTTCATTAGCACGTCAATTACAAAAATGGCTCCGTTAACCCTTTTAGCTTCAAGGTCCAATTTCTCAATTTTGGAGGTGTTACCTAACGACTATGTACCAGTTGCAGGACTGAGTTGGCTTGAAGGCGCCAAGCTAATATGGCACTACCCTTGAATTATCATGGTCGATCCATCTCCTGCAACTGGTGCATAGTCATTAGATGACGCCTCCAAAATTTGGGAAATACGGCCGTCGGGCTGAATAAGTTAAATGATTGGAGCGTTGTCTATGCTTATGGTACAAGCTGGTTACCCACCGTGACTTCAGTACCATTCGTTTTTGGAGTCATCCCGTATAAACGTAATCTCTCTGTTAACAGTACAGCTGCTACGAGGGCGCATATCGAAGTGATCAGGGCGACCCAGCCATACATAAAGGGGCGCAAGGAGACCGAGATAGCTCAGGTGGTCAAGCGGCCAAGCGTCGGAGCGAAAGACTTCAGAGCGAAGGGAGTAGCCTGGCCGTGGATTCCTGGAAACCAGTCCCCGTCCCGGCCCCGGTAGACAGTGGGCTCGCAATCCGGGGGTTGGGGGTGGGGCGCGGGGGGTGGGTGGGGGGGGGGGGTGGGGGGAGGGGGGAGACAAATCCAATCGAAGTCCGAAGAGGACCGATCTCGCTGAAAGCTCACTCCGCAGTAAGCAAAAGCCTCTCGGGCAGATGCGGGCCCGAGGAGCTTTGCTTTCTGAGCCGTTCGCCACTATTACTCACCTAGGTCGGTCACATTGATGCTGCACTGACTTACTGACTTGATACAACCGAAACATATTGTCTGTCCGCACAGCAAAAAAATTTTTATTGCAAAAGATTAGATCTTATGTACAGTCTGGACACTCGCTTCAAGAACCGCCTTCCTCTGCTAGGAGAACGTCAGTTTAATAAACTATGAAGAGAGAAGAGAATAGAGCCTCATGAGCCTCCATATGATCTACTTAACATTACCTCCCATCTTGTGACAGATTGCTTGTGATAGATTGCTGCAATGATAATTTTTCATGATATGTTCTTGTAGCGTTTGTTAATGTCTTATATTTTTGTTTCATGATGAGCCGAAAGGCAAATTTATGTCGTGCCTTGACTCAAACAGACAATGAAGTTGTATTGTATTGTATTGTATTGTATTGTATTGTATTGTATTGTATTGTATGAATGCGGGGGCAAGAGCCCCCGCATTCGTGGAGGCTCATGAGGCTCTATGCTCCTTGCTCTTCTCAGCTCTAGGAGGAGCCACAGTTAATAATAATAATAATAATAATAATAATTACGGTATTTGTAATGCGCTTTCTTATAATAATTATAACTCTAAGCGCGCACTCACAACTCGCGCACGCATGCGCACGCTTTAGACAATGACTCACGTACCACAAATAGTAAGAAACATTACGACGGTCAGCTTGCGGTGGTGAGTGTGGTGATATAGTGCTAGAACTGTTGAAAGAGGCGAGTTTTGAGGGCGGACTGGAAGGAGGAGAGAGAGTGTTTCTGACGAAGAGAGAGTGGGAGAGTGTTCCAGGTGGATGGACCGTAGACGGAGAAGGAGCGGGGGCCGAAAGTGTTGAGTTTGGTGCGAGGGATGTGGAGGCGGAGAGGGTCGGAGGCAGAGCGGAGGGAGCGGGAAGGTGTGTAGGGGTGAAGTAAGTTGGAGAGATAGGCAGGAGCGCAGTTGTTCAGGGATTTGTAGCAGAGACAGAATTTTGTATTAGATGCGTTGGGGGATGGGGAGCCAGTGAAGGAGTTTGAGCAGGGGAGTGATGTGGTCGGGTTTTTTCTTTCTGAGTACGAGGCGGGCAGCATTGTTCTGGACGCGCTGGAGAGTGAAAGTGGTGGAGTGAGGGAGGCCGGAAAGGAGAGAGTTGCAGTAGTCGATGCGAGATAAGATGAGAGAGACAGCAAGTTTGGTGGCAGCTTCGGTAGTGAGGTATTTTCTGATCTGACTGATGCGGTGGAAGTGGAAATAGCATGCCTGGGCCGTGGCGGAGACGAAGCTAGTCATGGACAGAGAGGAATCGAGGATAACGCCGAGGTTCTTGGCCGAGTCAGAGAGGGAGATGGGGGTGCTATCGAGTTGAAGGTGGAGAGAGGGAGGGAGCTGGGAGAGTTCCTGGCGAGTGCCTACGAGCATGGCTTCCGTTTTGTCGTCGTTCCTGACAAGTCCCAGAATTCACCGTGAAATGTTTGCGCAGGACCGATGAGGATCTATGTTTTAATTCAAACAGATGACGTTATTGCTGCTTATGGAACGTCTCATGGATGAAATGACTTCTGGACATACAAAATTGCCATTAACCGTAAATGTGTTAATGTCTATAAAGGCATGACCGAAATATAATAAATACCTTACAAGGTTCCCTAAGAATTTAGCTGTAAAGATTTTATGAAACTAATAGATGGTGTTCACGATATTTCTCAAACAAACAAACAAGAACGATCAAACAAACCTACAAAGAAACTAACTAATAAACGGCATTTATAAACAAAGAAACAAACGCAAATCAAACGGCTAAAGGAAATAAGTCGGAAAAAGGAAAACGAAGAAGAAAGAAGTAAGGAACACATAAACAATAAAAGAAATAAAAACGGAATTAAAAAAAAAAAAAAACACAGAAGGAAAAAAAAAAAAAAAAGAGGCAAAGACAGAAAACAGAAACAAAGAAATAAATAAAGGAACTAAGAAAGAAAGAAACAGCCAACCTGCCGAGGGACGAAGGAACAAATCCCGCATTAGGCTGGCCTGCTATCATGGTAATGTCAAATCCCCTTCTTCTTCAGTCGGGAACAATTTAGACAGACGGCTGGCCATGCTTCAGTTAGCGTTGATCAAAACAAGCGCAACGTAATAAGTCATGGCGTCACACAGACCAGCGTGAAGTCACAACAAATCAAAGTGACATCACAACAGATCAATACGTCATTTTAGCGCAACAGTTGGGTGGTTTGATATCTGTTTATCAAGTCAGCTGTGGGTACGTAGTTACTGGTAAACGATACCATTTACAAGTGAAAAATACCATTTCAGAAATGTGAGAAATACCGTATGCATACAGAAAATGTATACTAAAAAATAAAAAATTTCAGGAAGTTGCGTATTTTAGGTGAGCTGTAATTTCCAATCCCCTCTCTCACTCTCTCCGCCCCCCCCCCCCCTCTCCATCCTCAGATCCCCCTCCCACTCACCACCACCCAAGACGTCACCCCTACTTTCCCCCACCCAAATCACCACCACCCCTGGCGGTGAGTGGGGTGTGGGGGGAGGGGGTAGGGGGTAGGCGTGACGTTGGGGGTGGTGGTGAGTGCGGACGGGGGGAGGGGGGTAGAGGTTGGGTGGCGTGGGTCACACCCAACCCCTACCCTATCCTCCCCCCCCCCTACCGCACTCACCTCCAGCCCTCAAGCCGCCCCCCTCCCCCCTCCCCACTCGCACTATAGCCAAGGAATTTGATTCCTCTTTGGCCTCGCTGAGCCGCCCATGTCTATCCTTCTCAGTAGTCTACCCTTTGTTGTTTCATATCCTAAGGCCTGACCTGAAATCGACATTGGTTCGTTAAGAACCGACTTTGACGTTGAACGGTGCTTTTGCGTGATACAGAACAAAGAAAAATACCGGTTGTCAAAAACATCAGCGCAAACAGTGACATGGCGGTGGCGATGACAATGGGGTTGAGTTTACGATACTCTGTGCACTGGGCAGCATTGGTCTCTCCACTAGAAGTCTTAATTTAGACACAATGACGCAAATAACGGTAAGCCCATTATTTTCCACTTCTTAACCCCTTGGCTACTACTGACGATACCGCTCAGCGTGCCGTTACGTGTCTTTTCGGCAAAGCGTTATCGCCATCAGCAGTCGAGGTGCTAATACCGCTGAAATGGTCAATATCGCATAGTTTTTAGGACACTGTACCCTGGGTTAAACTTTCATAATAAGCGAGACTTGAAAAGCTTAACACAGGACAGCGTACCCCGTGTTACGAGGTACTCTGTCCTGTGTTGAACTTTTCAAGTCTCGCTTGTTATGAGAGTGCCCGCCCGGCCGGTATATTCACACTCGCCATGCAAGTGACACTTGGAAGAGTTTGACAGATATTAACACAGGGATAGACGCTGTGTACAGTTTTACACAGTGCAGTGTAATCCGCGTACGGCAGTTTCAGTACACAGGACACAGTGTCCTAAAAAGTGTGGTGATATAGTGACTACTTCAGCGCTAATACCGCCCCGGAACTGTGATGTCCTCGCAGGCCATTTGTCAAGAATGCCGGAATCACATTGTTTTTCGCGATGTGTAGGCTTATCGCTGCACAGTTTCCACCTCTTCCATTCTAGATGTATACTTTCATATACTAACCCCTTTCAGTGCCAGCTGATGCAGGCTGTTTATCTGCAATTTTCGTTAACTCAACAGCAGAAAATCCTAGCTGTCCTGGGAAAATGGATTCAAAGTAGTGTCAGCAAGAGGCATAGATCCTCATGAGCCCTCCTGGGGATCTACACCTCTTGAACTTTGGATGGTGTTCAGATTTTCTCGGCACTGAACGGGTTAAAACAGAAGCTGTCGATACGAACAAGTTGTTTACATGACAGAAAAACCCGGCTCTCTACAGCAGCTTGTAGTCCATGCCAACATCGTAGGCATGAACTCAATCAAGGCGCTCGTCATCAATAGCTGCGGAAGTGTCGTAAAGCGTTACCGACGGCAAGGCTTTACGACACTTCCGCAGCTATTGATGACGAGCGCAATAAATGCGATAGGGAATTGACGTGTAGCCGGTTCCTGACTGACGGGTCAGCGCTAACCAATCAAAATGCGCGAATGAGACACACCCGCGTGATGCGAGAAATCGGCTATTTTGGTCCGACATTGAGGCTGAGTGAGGAAGTTCAACTAACGGAGAGAGAAAAGAAATGGCGAAAACGTGTGCGTGGGGGTCTTTGCAACAGCGATTTCATATATCCTGAGCGTCTAGAATGTGGTGTAAGGTTCATACCATTCCCAAAACCCCGTCGTAGCCATGCAATTGCATGCGATGTATCAAATTGCGTAGTCTGTAGACCGCCGCTGACGAGTCGAGCAGCCTGCGGTCAGTGAACGTCAAGTACCGGGTGGAAACTGACATCTCTTCGTTTGCACAAAGGTCAGTTCATATTCATTTCTCCTGAATTTGTTCATTATAAAAATGAAACGGGTAATGTCAGTTTGCCCATGTAAATATCTGTTGTGAAGGCCAAAGGTGGTAAGATCACTCATACAGCAAGTCCGGCGTTTCTCCGGTCAGTAGCTACTATCATGGTGAAAGCACAGTGTACGAGTGCGAGAGATAGCTCTGTTGAATGTTTCTTAACCCTCATCATTTGGAATACAACCAGTGTGTGAAATAAGTCTAATATAGTGCAAGGGTAGTGCCAGAATAGCTTGGCGCCTCTAGGCGCCAAGCTATTCTGGCACCACCCCGTAGTCATGTTTATCTGTAAGTACTCAGTCAATGTAGCTTGCATATGGCAGTGTACAAATTTGAAGCTTTTAGCCTCGGTATGATATGGATTAATTTTATTTACAGCATTTTGTCAATGGCGAACCGTCAGAAGCGTTTCCAGACCCGCTGCCAGCATGCCCTGCTTTGCCCAGCAGTGGGACAAGTCACACACACCATCGACCACCTCCCAAAAAGCGACCGTCGACAGAGCTGCATCAAAAACGTTCACGCAAAACACTGGTTGCTCCAAGGTATGCACCGATTTGCATTTCACAATCTCTTTATGTCTAAGCATACTCACGGTTTCTTCACACACTCTTTCATACACACTAGCACACTCTCTCGTACACAAAAATATACATTTTACACATGCACACACTACAGGAACACAAACAGCAGTTTCTAGGATGCAAACAATCTGTTTATTTTAGGCAAAAGACGTGGCTGCACACAAGTATGTAAGATGCCACGAAACAAGCTCCTATGGTGGCAACACCCTTTGAGTTTACAGCAACAAACACAATGTGATTTACTACATATCATTAGCTTCATGTTTGTTGATGTAAACTTTGACAAAGGGTGTACATACAATATGAAAATTATCCATATAACTAATACATTTTTAATAATATTATCACTGTACAAGTGCAGCTACAGATGCCAAGTGTGACCAGGAAGAATACAGTGTCATTCATGTCTGTGCAACAAGTTTGTCCTCCCCCTTTTAGCTTTGCCTTTCTCGTTTTAAATGCTGTTCAATTCAGGCACTGTTTGTGACAAAGGTTTTGCTGTTGTTGTCAACAGTACAAGTGCAGCTACAGATGCAGAGTCTCTAACTAGCACACAGAAAAGCAGTGAAGACATTTAAAGGTCCTCAGCACCACAAGATAATCTGGTCTGCTCAATCTGATTTAATATGACATCTCCACAATCAAGTGATGTAGTCAAAGGCAACAGCTCCTGTTCCATAAGTGGTACCTGTAACATAGAATAAATAAAATCGAACATTCTGTATTTATATCACAGTTGACGACTGCTTTCTAACTGTGTCATTACACTGCCGTACTGATTTCATTTGTTTCAGATTTGATCCTTTGCGGAGAAGAAGCATCTCGGGGTGCAGCTTGAGGCAACTCGCGCTCATGTGCAGAAACTTGAACAGCTGTGTGCCAGCCAAGCCATATATGCCTGCAGGATTTTGAGCAGAATTTAGATAATCATTTTAACACACTGACCTCTCACGCCCCCTTTGGCCCATGTTTACATAGCATTAAACTATGAGACATAAATATAACTAAATGTGGATATGCAGTTGTCTGAGCATTTATCTCAATAACTGCTCTGACAACTACATATCCACATTTAGTTATAATTATGTCATAGTTTAATTCCAGTGCCCCCATTGCCCTCGCAGGTGTGGCTCCAGGATTGGCTTGGCCAGCCACACCCGCACCCACAAATAGAAGTCATGTACAATGACGACATAATCGGTTTTAATGGTAAAATTAACCTGTGGGGTGTTTGAAACCATTAGTTCTTATTCATTTAAATATTAAGAATAGAGTACTGCCTCCTTAGTTAACTTATCATCCATGCTGAAGAATGACTCATGAGCTCCTACAACTGCAAGGACTCACATAATGTGCTCTTTTGGGACAGTTCTAGGATGACATGTTTTCCATACTTTTAAATGTGCTGTTATAAATAAACCTTCTACATGTCATCAGCAGTCATTTTTGCACATGCAGACAGAGAGAGAGAGAGAAAGAGTGTGTGTGTAAATTAATTATGTGCATACAGATTTACTTTCCACACTCACTGTTCACCATGCTAATGTACAGGGACAACACACACACACACACACACACGAACTGTACACAAGTATGCATACATGTATATTGCTTACATACACAATTGTGTGAACATACAATTCTAATAACAGTATCTTCAAATTACACAGTTTCAACCAGAATATGCACACTGAAGTAAAACTTACCTGTTGTCATCAAAGATTGCAATGATGGGCTTCCTTTTCTTGTTGACGTTTCCGTGAAATAATCTGAATCATGATGGAAACTGGCTCAGGAGTGGAATTTTTTCATGGGGTGTGTCCCATTGCTGTCGGATGGCAAGCACATGAGCGAGTCTGAAAAAAAAAAAAAAACACAGCTAAAACTTAAAGCACGGCAACACACAAGCTTAGGAAGTTTGTAAGCAAACCATGCCATATGCAGCATTGTGCTCAGTTTTAGTACATTCGCAGGCTTTATCAAAATTCTTGCACAAACCATAACACCAACTCTCTTTCGTCAATGGAACACACGGCATCTCACAGTATAACAAACTGTCAACGGCTAAAACTATGACAAGCACAGTCTATACTTTTAATGCATAATGTAGAATTGATACATACCCTGCGTTGCATATGCAGAAAGCATCCGTAATCATCTTCTTCGTTGGGTCAATGGACAGGTGCACAGAGTGTGGCTTTCCGTCACTTGGTCGCTCAGTTGACTGCGGAAAATTGTTCCGTGCACGTCAAAGCCGGCACACAAAATTCGGACGCTTTGAATGTACTGCTCACAGCTAAACAAATCTGCACGTTGTCTCTGCCTAAGGGTGATAGGGTATGGCAAGTATTGCTCCGAAATATCGTCGGGAATGTCTGACAAGCGCGCACTTACACACATGGATGCAGCCATAATCGCTTTCCGCTGTGGCACGTTGTTTGTCGGACCAGCGGGTCAAAGTCGAACGCTGGGTCAGTGGGCGGAGTTATCTCTGAGCGGGCTACACGTCAATTGTTGTGACTGCTCGCACAGACCCGGCCGTGGGTCCTTTTCCTTCCGACCCGCTGTGCACCCCCGCGGCGATCATAATTATGCGGGACAGGCAGTTGCAAGAAAATCCTACTCCCTACCCCCCCCCCCCACCCCCCGCGGCTAAATAGGATCATGTATTTAATTGATACACAAATCTTTCCATATAAAAAATGCAAAATTAGAATGTTAATTAGAACATAAATTATTATGTATGCATTGTTGTTTAGTTTATTGTAAAAGTGGTGTGTTCGGGTCAGTATCAAGTTGTGTTTTGTTTATTATGCACATAATTATGTCATTGTATTTTTGTGTGTGTACATGTAAAGCACTTAGAGCTTTTGATTAAAATTAAGCGCTATATAAATACTCAATATTATTATTATTATTAAAATGCACTTCCGAATAGTGTTATTTGTTCGCAGAGTCTTAAGCAAAGGTTCCACACTTGACAAAAAAACGTAGCCTGAGCGGCAGGCAGGCATTAAACGCTTCGTGTATTTCCATATAGTGACGCAACAGGCAGAATCGCGCTGGTTTACTTCAGTTGTTTAGCCCATTTCATCCTGAGGCAGATTTTCTTATTGTCGTATGAAGGTATGAAGACCACATTACAGATTAGGAGATGGATCAACCATTTTAGTTCAATGGTGGTGCCGGAATCGCTTGGCGCCTCAGGCGCCAAGCCATTCTGGCACCAGCCGTGAACTATCATAGTCAAATTAATCCTTTCAAGCGGTAGTGTATCAGAATGAAACGGGTTAGAATTGTATAAAAAAAAAAAAAAAAAAAAAAAAAAAAAAAAAAAAAAAAACAGCCACAAAACTGTCGCTTGCTAAAAGCTACGCTCTCTTCACTGCTGAAACAGCCGTGTTATCGCTCTATGGGGCGGTAACATTTTGTCGTGTCGCTGTCGCCTAGCTGCCACTCCGCTTTCGCGTTGCTGTCGCGTCGCGCATATGGAAACATTTATTCTTTAACCCATTCAGCCCTGACGCACTACAGCAGGAGATGGGTCGACCATGATAATTCAAGGGTAGTGCCAGATAAGCTTGGCGCCGACAGGAATTTAGGAATTACTCCTATTCAACCGACACAGCGGGATACTGCTTTTCGCCCCTGTTTGTGTTCATTCCGATGCACGATGTTCTTTGTGGTTCAGAAGCAATCACAGTTTGCGACCCAAGGCCATTTCTCGAGAAAAACAGCAAAGGCTAATAAATTATACAACACACAACTTTTATTTTGTCGACAGCGGAAGAACACACAGTATAGCGCGAGTCAGCTGAACTGGACACACTACTGACCAGCAAAAGAAATGCGACAAAATGTCGCTTTTTTTTGGGTGCGCGTCAGTATACGAGTACTGCGTAGGCTTGGACCTTTGGTGCTCCATCACTAGTCGACTCTAAAAACAATTAAAAATTACAAATAAATTTAGTTCATTTTCTATTCTCTAAAGTGAGAGTAATGTGCCTTTTCATAAAACCAGTGACGTAGGAACCGGGCGGTGAGGGGAGGGGTGGAAGGGGGGGGGGGGGGGGAAGCCGGAGTAGCCCTGCCCCCACCCCCATTGAAAAAGTTTGACGGGGGACATAGTATTCCCTGCCCCTCTCCCGCCCATCCCACATATTGACAGAATAAATTGTTTGGAGAAAAAAGACATAACCTTTTAATTTGTAGATTTCAGTATTGTTTGTAAAAAATATCTTTCTGGAGAAAAACAATATCATATGATGATATGATTTTGATTTTGATATGCTTGGACAGCCGCTTGTCGCTGCTTCTCGCCCACCCCCCTCCACCCTCCCCCCCCCCCACCCCAACCTTTATCCTCCGTTGATTGCACCCCCATCTCGTTAATTCAAATTTTTGGAGATTCGAAAGTAACAAGGCATGCACGCTGTTCCCCCCCCCCCCTTCCCCCGCCCCTACCCCCCCCCCCCCCCACTTTCCACCCCCACACCCCCCATGAAAAATATCTTCCTGAAAACATAAACGAATCCACACTGGCATGCATTTTATCTATGTATTGTACATAGAACAATCCACTGTACTTCAATTTATCTCTTTAAACCCATCAGGCGCCAAGCTACTCTGGCAGTACCCTTGAATTATCATGGTCCAGCCATCTCCTGCACAGCTGGTACATAGCCGTTAGGTGACGCGCGGGGACAATAAGGATCTACGAGGGCCTGCGGTCAATCCGCATCGCGGCGTGTCTACACACAGAGCGTCAGTCATCACGAACGTGTTGTAGGCCTACTCGTCCTCGGGGCCACGACGGCAGCAGCGGGCCCGCGCACGCCGGCTGTGTTTGGACCCATTGCGGCCGTCGTAGGCCCACTGAGCCCACTGACGTTTTGCGGCTATGGGGTATAGTGTATACTTTCTGACCCTGGGAGAACATCAATCCGTCAACATTAACTCCGCGACCTCCACGAGCCATATGATCATCCTGTTAACCCCGTCACCGCCAGTGGCCGCAGATTGTGTTTTGGAAATTAATGTAACTTTAACTCATTCTATCCCAGACATACCGCAGGAAGATAACGATCGACCATGGTAGTTCAAGGGTGATGCCAGAATAGCTTGGCGCCTATGGGCGCCAAGCTATTCTGGCATCACCCTTGAACTATCATGGTCGATCTGTGTCCTGCACTGCAATGCAGTCTGCAGAAAACAACGGCAAAATTTAAGGATTTCGGTGTTGGGGTAGTGAATGAGTCAAACGCTCGAGTTTCCCAACCCGGTCAAAGCCATGGACCCAAAATGGCTTCAGCAAGAGACATAGATCCTTACGAGCCCCCGCAACTGTGGGGGATCTATACCTCTGGCAGCTGAGTGATGTTCTATTTTTCAGTGGAGGGATTACGAATGGGCTTTACACTCTGGTCACTGAGTCATGAATATGACTCTGGTACACTGACGAGTCGGTCGCACCGTAGGCTCAGCGTTGATTAGAGAACCCCCTTCCCCCACCCCCCTCCCAGTATAAAAAAAGAAAAAAGAACAAAAAAACACACCAAACAAACAAACAAAAAAAAACAACAAAAAAAACCTGAAATCGCTATATCTTGTGATAATAAAGTGAACAAGAGTAAAACTCTCTCAACAAGCATGCAAAATCAGACCTTGTTGATTTTTAAGGCATCGTGATTTCGAAATAAAGCATGCGAAAATATGCTGGCATTTGTCTGGAGCACATTGTCGCATGCTTAATGTCGAAGGAACGATACTGCAAGACGGGTAACGAATGACGTTTCATCTTTGTCCAATATTTTTGTATCACAAAATATGTTTACAGATTATTTCCTTTTTTTTTCTTAAAAAAAAATCAACATCGAGCCTACGGTTGGACCGAATTTTTTCTAGTACCTGAGTCATATTTATGACTCGAGTCGAGCAGAAGGAATCAGACAAAACCCTACTACTTGTCACAACCGAAAGCAAACGTTGCGTCATTAACTTATCCCTTGGAGTGTTGGCAACAAAAGTTACCACCGTATTTAGGTATGGAAACGATTTAATAGAAACTGTGGATACATACAAGTAACTAGGGGTAGTGTTTAATAACAAAGGCAGTTTTACATCAGCACAAGACCACCTAAGGAGACAAGCCAGCAAAGCCGCTCATACCCTTAAACGCTCACTATACAAACAAAATCTAACTGTTTGTCTGTCCAGCGCTGAATGATTCCCCTTGGTTTGTAAACAAAACCTATATACTAAAACGATAATGCAACTGTTTGACTCTCTAGTGGTCCCTGTCGCAACATATGCATCAGAAGTATGGTTCCCTTTCACACTAAAGGCAAATAGTATTGAAAGTGACCTGAGTCACCTTTTCGATGACTGCATGAAGGGACAAATGCCCCACGAGTGCATTCAACTGAAATTTGCTAAGTCTATCTTAGGCATCCACAAAAAACTATGAATATTCCGACCCTAGCTGAGATCGGACAGTTCCCTGTGAGCATCAGAGTATCGGTCCAAGTGATAGGTTTTTGGCTTCACATGCTAAACTCTGATAGCACCTCCTACCTCAAACAGGACTCACGAAAAAGCTCGAGACCACCGCCCCGTGGATCGCTTTTACAAGACAAATTCTCTGCGGCTCACTGGGCTTTCGCCACGTGTGGGATAACCAGTGTACATTCAGGGGAACCTCACTTAAAACAGCCCTCCATAGAAATCTAGAAGAGCAATACACTAGATACTGGAACAGAATTAAGCGGAGCAACACATCTAGACTGACATTGTATAACAAAGCAACTGATACATACGAAATACAAAGCTACCTTATGCACACAAAAATATGAGAACACAAACAAGCCCTCGCCAAGTTACGAGTAAGTGCCCACATGCTAGAAGTAGAAAGAGGCAGGTATACAAACACACCCCGGGAACATAGACTATAGACTATGCCGCGCGTGTGGAGTAGTAGAGGACGAAATTCACATGCTAGACGATTGTAGCTTATATAATCAGCTCAGAACTCAGCTAGCTTTAAATACAGACTGCCATAAACCAAGCAAACTACTAGCCAGGGAGGATGCACAATGCACACTAGCAAAGTTCGTATTTGACTGCTTCTCCATAAGGGAGAGAAACGTAACGAGCATACAGCATTGATACTGCGTCTCTCTTCTCAAGTTTTTCACGTCCCGGACCGTCGGAGACGCTACAAAACCGGACGGAACCACGGACCACGCGAAAATCATCGGCGGTCACAGGAATAATACAGACGGGGGACTCCACCGCGAACAAAGACGCCGCGCGGTGAACACCAATGGAACTGACTTACTGCCGACAGAAAAGTGCAAAATTCCGTGTGGACTGAAGAAGCTTAAAGAATGATATAAAGTAATGTACATGATAGTGAAGTCCTATCCATCTGTGTCCTTTGGCCCCAATGGGCCCCTCGACAATAAACGTTGTCCTTGTTCTTGTTCTTGTTCTGCTACGCAAGTTGAAATCACGGAGGATAATATCATTCTCCTCAAAGTCAATGTCTCTCCAAACAACATAAAAGCTGTCGCTGTATTTCTTCAAGGTTGTATCGCACGTTGAGAGCTTTTCGCCTACGCTTCAGGACAGTTACATCACCAGTCTTAAACACCTTTTGGTTGTCATCTTTGGTGTGTATGATGGTGGGAGTTGCGGGGGAGCCGAGGGGATGGAGACGGGTGGGCTGGTTTCCTATTACGGGGGACAAAGTCGGCATTGCGGTGTAGCAGAAATACCAGCGGGGTGGGGTCGAGTGTCAGATAAGGGGAGGGGCAAAAGGAAGGGAGGGAGGGGTGAAATGGGAGTGGGGCTCAGTGGGAGACAAAGTTGAAAGTCGCGGCGTGTGGGGATGAAGAAGAGGGGGCGGGGGATGAGGGGGTGCAATCAGTAGGGGGTGAACAGACTGTAGCCCCGAGGGAGGGTAGAGGGGGTGGCATAGATCGGTGACATAGGTTTCGGGAGTCGCCAAGCTGCTGATCCCTGGTGGATAAGGCTGGCACAGTTTGTACAGGCTATCAGGCGTGACCACCCGACGGGCAGGTCGCAGCGCTATGATCCGACAGCATCGCCTTGTGTAAACACATCTGGCACGAGTTACAGATCCCCCTGATTAGAGTGAGGATGGTTGGCACCAGTTGCGTCACAAAGACAGCAGTGTTAGTCTGCTGACCAGTGTGGGAAGTCTGTGAAAAATGCAGCGTACAAGACAGTTTTTACTCACTCGGTCGTATGTTTTCTCAATAAACACGATATGATGAGAGAGTATGTAAATCCACTCACAACCACATTATGTGCTTAAAGTCCAAGAAAATGGCAGATAAAGAAGTACACAAGATGACAGCGTGCGGGCTCTCCAAAACAACACTATGCAGGATGAGAAATAAGTTCCAAAGCACCAAGCACAACCCCCCCCCCAAAAAAAAAAAAAAAAAAAAACATACGATGATTTCACCACTCCGCAATATGGTGGAATCACAATATATCCATAGAGTCCATAGAGTCCACAGAAGAAACAGAGTAACAAGAACACTAATTTGCAACGTTCGAATTGTATAGAGTCCGTAAAGCTAAATACTGCTCGTCACGCTTGGCTGCACAGCGGAGAGGAGAACGGAAAAGCCGACCGCCTCCTAAAGCGGTCAGAGAGAGAGAGAGAGAGAGAGAGAGAGAGAGAGAGAGAGAGAGATTGGAAAATACAGCTCATACAAAATCCGCAACTTGTAGTAATTTCCGGTTTTCTTCATATATATACATACTCGGAAGAGTTTTTCAGCCGCCGACACGTTCATGTATCATTTGAGGGCCGCCTCCTTTCAACACGCATCACTGTGACAAAAACTGGTCACAGAATCCTACAGTTTCATTAGCACGTCAATTACAAAAATGGCTCCGTTAACCCTTTTAGCTTCAAGGTCCAATTTCTCAATTTTGGAGGTGTTACCTAACGACTATGTACCAGTTGCAGGACTGAGTTGGCTTGAAGGCGCCAAGCTAATATGGCACTACCCTTGAATTATCATGGTCAAACCATCTCCTGCCGTAGGGATCCGCGGCTAAAAGGGTTCGTTTGCAACAGTCATAAATTCTCACAAGCCCCTGCTGCGAGATGAGAATGATGAGAATCCTGGCCTCCTCCTGGGCCCTTGCTGACAAAGGATCCGGCAGAAACACGACCTGAGTCCACTGGCAGTCAAGGACCGGATAAACCACTCAGCCCTGACGCACTACAGCAGGAGATCGGTAGACCACGATAATTCAAGGGTAGTACCAAAATAGCTTGGCGCCTGTCGGCGCCAAGCTAATCTGGCAGTACCCTTGAATTATCATGGTCGATCCATCTGCTGCAACAGGTGCATAGTCGTTAGATGACGCCTCCAAAATTTGGGATATACGTGCGTCGGGCTGAATGAGTTAACTGCCGAATTTGCTGCCAGGAAAGAGGTTTATATTTATATGAACGTCAGAGACGGGTATACCATATTCTCATGAGGTACAGAACTCAGAGTTGACACATTCTAGCCCAGGTACGAAATCCCCAAATTGTGAGGTTGCCCTCTGAAGGACTGTAATACAATTCTAGTAGAGACAGATCGAGCATGAGTGTATGATAGTTCAAGGGTGGTGCCAGAATGGCTTGGGGCCTATGGGCGCCAAGCTATTCTGGCACCATCCTTGTACTATCATGCTCAATCCATATCTTGTTGGGGTGTGTCGGGGCTGAATGAGTTAAAAGGTACTCAGATACACACTGGATGTCTGCCCGCCTCCACTTGTGTAGCCACGTGCGTGTGTGTATGTCAACGCGTCATAGATTCGTTTAATTAAAGGTAGTGAGATTCTGCATACATACATTTTTTGTAACGCGCTTAGAGCCCACTTCTCCTAGGGATTTAGCGCGATATAAATGCTCTTTATTATTATTATTATTAATATCTGTGTCACGCTGGATGTTTCTCTCGATTCGCTATATATTTTACTGTGTCACACTGGATGTTTCTCTCGATTCCTTATATATCGCTGTGTCACACTGGATGTTTCTCTCGATTCGCTATATATCGCTGTGTCACACTGGATGTTTCTCTCGATTCGCTATATACCGCTGTGTCACACTGGATGTTTCTCCGATTCGCTATATATCGCTGTGTCACACTGGATGTTTCTCTCGATTCGCTAAATATCGCTGTGTCACACTGGATGTTTCTCTCGATTTGCTATATATCGCTGTGTCAAACTGGATATTTCTCTCGATTCGCTATATACCGCGGTGTCACACCGTGCTGGATGTTTCTCTCGATTCGACATATGCCGCTGTGTCACACTGGATGTTTTTCTCGATTCGCTAAATACCGTTGTGTCACACTGGATGTTTCTCTCGATTCGCTATATATCGCTGTGTCACACTGGATGTTTCTCTCAATTCGCTATATAGGCCTACCGCTGTGTCACACTGGATGTTTCTCCGATTCGCTATATATCGCTGTGTCACACTGGATGTTTCTCTCGATTCGCTATATATCGCTGTGTCGCACTGGATGTTTCTCTCGATTTGCTATGTATCGCTGTGTCACACTGGATGTTTCTCTCGATTCGCTATATATCGCTGTGTCACACTGGATGTTTCTCTCGATTCGCTATATATCGCTGTGCCACACTTGATGTTTCTCTCGATTCGCTATATACCGCTGTGTCACACTGGATGTTTCTCTCGATTCGCTATATATTGAAGTGTCACACTAGATGTTTCTCTCGATTCGCTATATATCGCTGTGTCACACTGGATGTTTTTCTCGATTCGCTATATACCGCTGTGTCACACTGGATCTCTGGATGTTTCTCTCGATTCCCTGTATAGGCCTACCGCTGTGACACACTGGATGTTTTTCTCGATTCGCTATATATCGCTGTGTCACACTAGATGTTTCTTTTGATTTGCTATATATCGCTGTGTCACACTGGATGTCATTCTCTCGATTCGCTATATATATCGCTGTGTCACACTGGATGTTTCTCCCGATTCGAAATATATCGCTGTCACACTGGATGTTTTTCTCGATTCGCTATATATCGCTGTGTCACACTGGATGTTTCTCTCGATTACCTATATATATCGATGTGTCACACTGGATATTTCTCTCGATTCGTTATATTTTGCTGTGTCACACTGGATGTTTCTCTCGATTCGCTATATATATCGCTGTGTCACACTGGATGTTTCTCTCGATTTGTTATATATTGCTGCGTCACAATGGATGTTTCTCTCGATTCGCTATATATCGCTGTGTCACACTGGATGTTTCTCTCGTTTCGCGAGATACCGCTGTGCCACACCGCCTAGATGTTTTTCTCGATTCGCTATATATCGCTGTGTCACACTGGATGTTTTTCTCGATTCGCTATATACCGCTCTGTCACACTGGATGTTTCTCTCGATTCGCTATATATTGATGTGTCACACTGGATGTTTCTTTCGATTCGCTATATATCGCTGTGTCACACTTGAAGTTTCTCTCGATTCGTTATATATCGCTGTGTCACACTGGTGGTTCTCTCGATTCGCTATATATCGCTGTGTCACACTGGATGTTTCTCTCGATTCGCTATATATCGCTGTGTCACACTGGATGTTTCTCTCGATTACCTATATATATCGCTGTGTCACACTGGATGTTTCTTTCGATTCGCTATATATATCGCTGTGTCACACTGGAAGTTTCTCTCGATTGGCTATATATCGCTGTGTCACACTGGATGTTTCTTTCGATTCGCTATATATTGCTGTGTCACACTGGATGTTTCTCTCAATTCGCTATATACCGCTGTGTCACACTAGATGTTTCTCTCGATTCGCTATTTACGGTCGCTGTGTCACACTGGATGTTTCTCTCGATTCGCTATATATCGATGTGTCACACTGGATGTTTCTCTCGATTCGCTATATATCGCTGTGTCACACTGGATGTTTCTCTCGATTTGCTATATATCGCTGTGTCACACTAGATGTTTCTCTCAAATCTCTATATATCGCTGTGTCACACTGGATGTTTCCCTCGAATCGCTATATATATGTCGCTGTGTCACACTGGATGTTCCTCTCGAATCGCTATATATCGCTGTGTCACACTGGATGTTTCTCTCGATTCGCTGTATATCGCTGTGTCACACTGGATGTTTCTCTCGATTTGCTATCGCTGTGTCACACTACTAGATGTTTCTCTCGAATCGCTATATATCGCTGTGTCACACTAGATGTTTCTCTCGAATCGCTATATATATGTCGCTGTGTCACACTGGATGTTCCTCTCGATTCGCTATATATCGCTGTGTCACACAGGATGTTTGTCTCGATTCACTACCGCTGTCGGCGTTAGCGAATCGGGGGAAGCACCCAGTGTCTCAGGGATTGGCACATACGTGGCTTCAGAAATAGAAAAAAAATGTGTGTGTGTGTGTGTGTGTGTGTGTGTGTGTGTGTGTGTGTGTGTGTGTGTGTGCGTGCGTGCGTGCGTTCGTGCTTGCGTGAGTGTGCACGCACGCCGAAGGTTTATGTGCTAACATATGTAAGTCAACGTCGCATGCATAAAATAAATAAATGACATTACGAGTGACCGAATGTCAGAGTAAATTGGCAGCGACACAGAGGCTGTCACTCACCATAGGTATGCCGGCCTGTTATGCACTGACACACTAATGGTTGCACTAGCAACATACCTAACATATCTGAGAGTAATGTGCCTGTCAGTGAGTTTGTGCGCTTGCTCGCGTTTGTGTCTGTGTGCTACGTAAGGCGTAAACATGTACCGCAGACAATCAAATGAGCATGCTCAGTTACAAATGGGCATGCACAGTTACCGCAACGTGTTATCATGGTCAGATATTTCCGGGTGAGCCGCAATGAATGGTGGGCCTATGTGAGTTCTGGTCTGTGATTTTTGGGGCTTACAGCTGTAGGCCAAAATGTACACATTACAGGCATGCACACACTTATTTTCATCAGTGTTGTTCGTTTTCAGTCCAAACCAGTAGATAGTGTATATTATAACATTCATGTGGTTTTTCAATTTAGGAGTCGTATTCCGTGTTGAGAATACATGATTTAGGAATGCTATTCCGGGGCCAGTGAAGAAGTACACAATTTGGGAAATTGATATTTTGGGTTAAGAACTCACAAATAGAAATGGTATTCCGCGTTAAGAACAGGAGAGTAGCCCCGATTATGAAACAGTGCCTAATATAAAACACCTTGCTCCCGTCGAAATGGAATAACTTTTCCAAATTCTGTCTGTGCAGTAATATAGAGCTACTTTACTGAGCCTTATTTCCGGTACAAGAATGTCAGGCGTGAGGAAAACGAAAGCACGCCGAGAAAATGTTATTTTAGACTCTTCTGCTTCTTATTTTTCGCCATTTTGAAACACCTAAATCAGCATTCAGTGTTGTGATCATTAAAAAATAACCACTCTTGTCATGAAAAGCAGTCTTCGGAGATCAGATAATCAGCGGCATTCGTTTGGTTCTCTTTTTAAGTACCTTCTATTTATAGAAGGAACTTTTTAGGACGGGTCGCGGTGGGACGAATTTCATAGCATATCCATGATGTCAAAGGCTGGCCGGCCTAAACCTCTCACAATTAAAGTAACAAGATAAAAATTACGTCATGTCCGGTTACGCTAACCTCGCTGCTGAACGTACATTTGGCGCGAAGCGCCGTATGTGTGTATGTATACATGTATGTATGTATGTATGTATGTATGTATGTATGTATGTGTGTATGTATGTATGTATGTATGTATGTATGTATGTATGTAAACAAGAGAATCTCCGATATTTCTGTACACATAAGCTTGAAACTTGGCGAAATACTTTCTTAGAGGGGTGGCTAAGAGAGCCTCCGAGCATATTGTAATTGAATGTCTCATTTAAGACATAAACAACTTTTTATAGAAAGTCGGTTGACCCAGATTAGAGTCCGTATTTTCTGTCATATTTACTTGAAATTTTGGATATAGCTAGTTTGGATAAAGACATTGGATGAGTTTGTTAGCCAGCTTTGTATCCGTTCAACTTCTTTAGTAACTTTTCAGAAAAAAATTAAAACATAAAAAAAAAAACTTAACTTCTAGAGTGGCGGTGACGTAAGAGCGACAACTCCGTCACCACGCAGACATTGACATAATACTCTAAATATGACGTAATTCTCTCTAGCGCTCGCCGCGCTCTCTGTCACTCACAGCGGACAAGCGCGCATCTCCAAAAGGCATGAGGATCTATGTCTTTTGGAGATGTTCGGAGCGCGCGCGCATTCACGCACTAACACGCACACGCACACACACACACACACACACGCACACACGCACACACACACACACACACACACACACACACACACACACACACACACACACACACACACACACACACACACACACACACACACACACACACACAAAACACATCGTCGCGCTTTTAGAAGAGCATTCAGGTGAACCGATATAACTTGTTTGGAGAAAGACATTGGATGAGTTCGTTAGCCAGGTTTGTACCCTTTCAACTTCTTCAGTAAAAGTTAATTCTTTTCAGAAAAAAAAAATTAAAAAAGTAAAAAACCTTGACATCTGGAGAAAGTCAGACAGTGGCGGTGACGAAAAAGAAGCAGCTCCGTCACCACGCATCATACTCTAAATATAACGTAATTCTCTCGCTCGCTCGTTCGCTCTCTCTCTCTCTCTCTCTCTCTCTCTCTCTCTCTCTCTCTCTCTCTCTCTCTCTCTCTCTCTCTCTCTCTCTCTCTCTCTCTCTCATGTGTGCATCCCCAAGAGGCATAGATCCTCATGCGCCCGGAGGGCGCATGAACATCTATGCCTCTTGATGATGTTTAGAGTGAGCGTATGCACGCACGCACACGCATACACACACATCGACGCGCTTTCAGAAGAGCATGCAGGTGTACTTAGTATAGCATGTAGCTAGGTAAAGTCAACCTGATTTAACACAAATTATGGCAAGACTGAAATTGTACCGTGAGATTCTAGTTTTATCACCATTTTCCCCAAGTCTTGAAGCGAAAGCGAAACTCATATCACGTTAAATATAAAATTAGGTAAAAACCAAAAATACGTCATGCCAAATGAGGATTGACAAACCAGTGACGCGTATGCACTGCGCGCGCCCCTTAAAGAGTTCACTATAACGCATTGGCACATCTGCGAGGCTTTTTCAAAAGGGGATATTTCAACATCAGAATCACTGAAGTCAAAGACAAAAGGTAGAGACCCTTGACAGCGAAGACAGCTCTCATATAGAAGGGACTTTGCGGGTTATAGTTCATCCCATCTTGATGTTTATTTGGAGGCACATATTTTCCTGGACAGGTATCTTGTTCCTATTATAAACACAACAAGATGAGGATTTCATCCCAAAGTCTACCGTATTGTTTGGAGCTCAGATGCGTTTATCTTTTATCCGGATTATTCACAGAGTTGTTCATATTTTTAGGCTTATTATGCTGATCCATTTCCGTCCTCTCTAAGCCAACCCCTGGTCAATACATACGTCGGCGCACACACATAACGACGGACACACGGCGCTGCCCGCCATTAGTACGATCTGTGGGCTCGTGTAGCTACAGGAATCCATCTCCTTCTACTCTAACCCACTATCTGATCCACACACACTGGCACACAGAAATAAAGACGGACACACATCCATTCATAAGCTCTGTGGTCTGGCGTAGCATAGCTATTCAGAAGAAGAATAATAGCACGAGCAGCGAAATGTCATTTCAAGCTTCACATCATGGCATCATTAGTCCCACGACGCCGTGTTCATAGTGACGACTCGATGTTTTACGTCACTCGTCGCTGTACTAACGTTTGACGTATCATAGGATCAACTTTGCAATTTTCTTGCTGATTTTTACGCCTAGGGCTTACAGATCACAATTTTGACCTAATCCTACCCCCGGGCCGGGACAAACAGCAGGTTTATGCGAACACTGTTTATGAAAAATCATGCGGGTATTAATGAGAAGAAACGTTTTTTCGTAAAAGAAAAATTAAAGTTATGTTAGCTGTTTTACAAATCTCCGAAAAAGTGGTGCAGAAAATTGTCTGAGTTCCCGACAGCTAGGGCATACAGGTCACAATTGACCTAATCGTACCCCACAGCCGAAACAAACTGTAGGCTTATGTAAGTACCGTATACGAAGATGCGATTATTAATGAGGAGAATGATGTGTTTTTGGTTTTTTTCGTAAAAAAGATTCAATTGTTTTAAGATTAAGCCATATTATCCGTGAAATTAATCCAAAAAACGTATATATATATATATATTGTGAAACGGCCATTTTCTCGTCAATGGGCATTTTAATAAAAATAAAAAAAATAGAAAAAAGGTCTGGAGATATATCTTTTAGGGACAATATCATACAATTTCAAGCTTGTCCGTCCTCAAACGCGGGCTCTAGTCGCTATCACACACACACACACACACACACACACACACACACACACACACACACACACACACACACACACACACACACACACACACACACACACACACACACACACACACACACACACACACACACACACACACACACACACACACACACACACACGCGGCGCTTTGGCGCCAAAAAAGACGTTCTTTAGCAAGGTTTGCGTAACTAGACGTGACGTCAAGGTCAAGGTCATAGTTGCCATTTATTTATTTATTTATTTATTTATTTATTTATTTATTTTTTTTTTTTATTTTTTTTTTTTTTGGGGGGGGGGGGGCAGATTATTGTGTAAAAAATACCTGTGAAACCGCTAGCGCTATACTGATTTGCTCTGATTATTTAGGAAATGACGCCATACCCTGACATGTGATGTCTCTAAAGGCCCCGCTACACGAGCCCGGTTTTGAGGCCGATTCCCGATCAGTTTTCGAATCGGTTGGTGATCGGGCCGGACTAAAAAACGTGTGTACTGCCACACGGCATTTCCCGACTTGTTTAGCCGACCGGTTTGAACCGAAGATCAAAGTCGTACCTGTTCTGCAAAATGACTGCTAGTTTTGACAGTGATGACGATGTGCTTGCATTATCAGCAGTTTTGCATCATATTCGGGAAGAGGCGTGCGAAACATCAGCGGCAACGGCGGTGGTACTGATCACAACAGGCGTGTTCGGCCATGTGCAAACTGTGAAACGACGTGCTTTGCGAGACGCGCTCTGATTGGTTGAAGCTTACAACCGGGACCGAATCGGAACGGGAAAATAGAGCAGGTTCTAGACACCCGATTCCCAGCCGATTAGGACCGGATCGGATAGTTGACGTCATCCGATCGCAATCGGTTCGGAATCGGCTTCAAAATCGGGGCACAACCGGCTCGTGTGGTGGGGCCTTAACAGAATCAATTCACGACCTATAAGATGAAGGTCGCCGGGGCCATATTTGTGTGAGCCTTTATGTAGGCAATATCTAAAAAAACCACAGTCCCGATCTTTTTGCAAATTTTGCTTGATGATATTTTGACTTAACCCCTTCACAGCCGATAAACTCTCAATAGGATACTTAACCCCTTCAAAGCCGAGAAACTCAACAGGATCCATCTGCAGGACACATAGATGTCCATGAGCATCCGCGGGTGAGGTGGCTCATGGCGATTTTGGCTCTTGCTGACACAACTGAATATATTTATTTGACGTTTGGGGTTCTTTGAGACTGAATTAAAAAAGATTTCAGAGCAATATTTGCTTCCAGTGGTAGCGAAGAGAATAAGACAGATGTGTCAAAAACCAAGTTTATGTCGCTACATCACTTCAAAATGACGCACACGGTTGTTGTGAATGCTTTTCGACAGACAAAATGGCGCGTACTGTTTGCGGGTAGAAGGCGGGACTAAAACGTTGTTCCAAGAGCAAACCTCGTCGGCTTAGGTGTGACAGCAAATGTGAAACAGCATAAATGTAGTCAGCAATCGCCCATGCATCCGCCCTTCAGCCGTCGTGTGTGCATGCGTGCGTTTGTCTAAGGCAATTTCTTAGGGACTATAACATCCACAGACTTTAAACTCGACACAACTGTAATTTACAAGAACATCTTTTCCTGCATATTTCACCAGTAGAAAAGGTCAAGTGCATCATAGATCGACGTGTTTGTAAAGATTAGTAATTTTTCGTACACACAGTTTTTAAAAGTTAACTTTAGGCGCAAAATTTGAGAGTACCTAAGTAAGCCTTTTATAGCACGAATACTATTCCGAATGATCTCTCTTTATGGTAGAGGGCAGTTAAAAAATAGAACGTGAGGGAGATTCCGTAGACCTTTCCGTGGGAACTCTTTCTCATCTGTCGGCGGTGTCACAGTTGCTGAGAATGTGAGGAGGGTGAAGACCTACAAATGGACCACTTGTTGACTATCAAACGAGGCGTGCGTGGTGCTGGTGTTAGGTGCGAGGGGGGGGGGGGCGAGGAGGGGGGGCGGGGGGGGGGGAGGTTTAAGGGGGTGGGGGTGGGGGGTCGAGGGAAGGGGGAGAGAGGTCTGGAGAACTTTCCTCTGCTGGCCGAAAAATCAAACGACCGGGAGGGGGTCCACATTCTTAAGGGTCGTTTCCAGTTTCCAAGAAGAGGCGCGGGAGGATGTGTGTGTGCGTGTGTGTGTGTGTGTGTGTGTGTGTGTGTGTGTGTGTGTGTGTGTGTGTGTGTGTGTGTGTGTGTGGAGGGGGGGGGGGGATTTCCAACAATGGAAAATTACACATAAAAAAAATATTCTGGAAGCCGTGGACCCTGAAACAGCCCTCTACCCCTTGAATCTGATTCTGAACATGTACATAAACAAGTCAGTGTCGATAATGTTAGCTTTTATCAAGTTTTGCTTCTGAGGTGGAAAAACTAAATGCAGTAGCTTTTATTCTCCCATACATAGGACATTTTCCACACACTTGCTGATCATGCCTGACCTTTGACCTTTGGAAGAAGTCAATAAAATTAATATGCATAGAAAGTGTAACCCCTAGCAACATTTCTAGTGGGGTTTTACTGCAAAGTTCACATACGAACTATCTGTAATAGCAACAACCTAACATAAAAAGCCTTCTTACTTCCCGTAACCTTTGATCTTATCGAGTGGTTAACTTGGTAGATCTGCAAACAAACTTTTTATCATCAGTTTTGTCTTTGGCACGTTTTTAAAAACAATTATAACTAGTTTCTTTTAAAAAAATCGCACGTTTATTGACATTTGTAACCTTTATCTTTCATGGAGGTCAGCGCAAATGATAACCAAGCTATTATCAAATAGGATCACTGTGCCTAATTAGAATTCTGGGGCTTTGACGGTCTCTCAAAAATTTAAAATAATAAAATCTGTCACAATTGGATATTCAAAGGATGATGGATGAATGAACCAATGGCGGATGACATTAACTCACTTTCAATGTTAAATGAGCCAACCATGTGTGCTAACCATCTCTCATAACTTATTTTCCCAACAAAATGTAAGTGAAACTTGTAAAAATGATATATTCACACTGTTTCATAATAGGAGACCTGGTGTTTCATATTAGGCAAATAGTGCTTATATGAAACAATGTGTCACTTTTTTCAAACTGGAACTGCTTCTGCATCGATTTGAGTTTTGAAATTTGGCTTTGTCCGTAAGATGCATCAACATAATCTGTATCAAACCCTGGTTTTGGATTTGATTCTACCTTTCTTTGGACGGTCGCGCGAGACGTTTTTGCTTAAGTGTTTCATACATGGGTCTCCTCCCCTACACTTCTTGGGAATGGTATTCCGGATTAAGAACATACAATTTACTAATGCTACTCCATGTTAAGAACACACAATTTAGGAATAATGCCTGGTATTCCTGATGAAAATAATTATCATGTTTTTAAGCGATCAAAAAGACAACTCGGAGCTGCTGTACTCACCTTCTCGGTAGGCCCGTGTCACCCAAAGCTTGACCACGACCTAGTGACAGGAGTGACTCTCTCTTCCGGCGTCACACCCGCGAGTCTGCGTCTGAAAGAACGAGAATTCCGGAGGCGCTGACACCGGCACGGCTAGTAGCGTCCCTTGGGCAACACCACCACTCCTGCCCGCTGCACAAAACAACCCTGCCGGGAAGAAAAGGAACGAAAGCAGAGATGTCCCGCCACTATATAGCTGCCGGGAGGGGCCGAGGCCGGGTTGCCGCCGACAGACGAAGTTGTTTGAAGTGCGGGCCGGAGAGAGAACAGAGAGAGAGAGAGAGAGAGAGAGAGAGAGAGAGAGGAGAGAGAGAGAGAGAGATGGGGCGCGAGGCGGGCCGGTGCATAGTTACATGCATACACGCTACACGCTGAGTCTCGACTGAGTACTGATAAATGTTTAGTTGGCAAAACTGATTACCCCAATGCGCACAAAGTCATCGGACCGACGTTGAACTGACGTTGATTTCAAAAACACAGCCTGCGCTCATTGGAGGTGAAGGGGTTAAATTTGTCTTTGGAAGTATATGGTGCATCATGAACTCGACATTTAAAACACGCGTGTGACGTGAGCATCATGAATCGCCGAATCATAGTCTTAAGATTCAAGGATTATCATGCTCAGTCGATCCATCTCCTCAGTGCAAATGGAACGTAATTGCTACCCAGTGCGCAAAGGTCATCGGGCTGGCGTCGGCCGCCGTTGGCCCGCGCACGGCCGTGCGCGGGCCAACGGCGGCTGAGGTCGGCCCGAAGACCTTGTGCGCTTTGGGACGGACACTGCTTGAGTTGTGCTCTGTGAAGGCAAATACAATGAAACTTTTGCTTTTCACAAAAACCGATTTGCTGATTTTTGCGGCCTTCACATGATGAGAACAGGTGGTCTGTAGTAACACATACACAATGACTTGGAAAAAAATAGTACTGAAAATGCAGCTGACTACGTGTATGCAAAGGTCACACGTAACATGCATCGGACATAATGATTTAGTTTCACACTTAACTCATTCTACCCCAGACACACCACAGCAAGATAAGGATCCACCATGATAGTTCAAGGGTGATGCCAGAATAGCTTGGCGCCTACGGGCGCCAAGCTATTCAGGCATCACCCTTGAACTATCATGGTCGATCTGTGTCCTGCACTGCAATGCAGTCTTGAGAGGACAGGGGCAAAATGTAAGGATTTTGGTGTTGGGGTAGAATGAGTTAACCCATTGGCTGTCGGTACTCTTTTTGTCACGATGACTCATTCCTGTAGAAATCATCGCGACTAAAAAGCGCTACCTATACAGCCAAGGGGTTAACTTACTTCAGGTATCACGCGCAATTTTTTTTCGGAGGTGAACCCCTCTGCTGTCGGTACGGCGTTTCAGTTAGTCTCCAAACTCGAGTTTGCACTGCCGTGAACCTAAAGGGAGCATGAGCATCGCGCTATTCTACGGCTATTCTACGCCGCAGGGCCGGGACGTACGGACGGTCGTCGAATCGCACGTGTTGACAGCCACTAATGATGGGGGTTTTGTTTTGGGCTCGGTGGTCGCTATTTTATCCGGGCTGCGTAAACATAGCAGCATAGAGGCAACACTAGCCACCAAGATACATACAGTACATTTAGCTTCTCACAAGCCCCCGCACTCTGCGCGGAACTCATGAAGATCTATGTCTCTTGGGGAGTTTTGTCTTTGGTTATGGGCGAACATTGCTAGGCAGTGAATGCCATCCGTCTGATGTAAAAACAAGAATATATTTATCCTCGTGAAAGTATGCGGTAACGGTGGAATGAATGTTTCTTGATAGGTTCATTTGTCTCTGTGCACATCAGACGGAACAGAGAATCTGCTGCCATACCATCTGACGGCAGTTCCGATGAAAGCGGCCTTCGAGGCTGGCTAAAGCCGTGTTCTGTCCCCAGCCTTCAGCCAAATAATAGCCCTATCCAAGTCCATTTTAGTATATATTTTTAATTTGTAACCTAGCTTTTAAATTTCTGCCCGTATTATGCGCCTCAGCAGATCCAAGTATATTCCGTAGTGAACCCGAATCTGTCTTTAACAGAACGATAGAGCCGGGCGGGAAAGTGTGTTCATTTATATGGTCATTGATGTACGGTTACTGAAAAACAAAAGAAACGACTGAAACTCACTGCAAACCACAATAAGCGCATCTCCCTCCCCCCCCCCTCCCCCACTCAGCCAGGAAATTAAAATTGTGTGAACTGAAAAAGCAAAACTTAGGCACAGATTCTGATGGGGTCACGGTCCTGTCACTTGCATGACGGACTTCTGAGGATCTTTGCCTTTTCTCATCAGTAGAAAGGGCCACTATCACACTGAATTAGATACACTCACTGATACGCACCTTCTGTCAGCCTGGAATAAACATAGATCCTCATGGCGCCCGCAGATGCGAAAGCTAATGAGAATCATGCCTCTTGCCTGACTCTATCATTATGCTGGTCCTTACAAGAAGCTACGCGAGCTGATTCACTGCCTTCCATAGTGTAATAGACGCGTTGACAGCAATTATAAACAAACCGCTCTGCTGAAGAAAGGGGACAGAAACAGAATAACTCGAGCTCACATTCCATCGAATGAAAATGATTAGGCTTTTTGGAGTCTGAACTAGAACTGTGTCAGTATATAATTATTTTAAATTTGTAACCTGGCTTTTAAATTTCTGAGTTTTCAGAATTATATGTGGCGGTCAGCAGATTCAAGTATATTCCGTAGTGAACCCGACTGTCTTTACCAGAACAAAAGAGGGGAGGGGGGGGGGGGAAGTCTGTTCATTTATAATATGGTCATTGATGTACAGTTATTGAAAAACAAAAGAAACGACTGAAACTCACTGCAAACCACAATAGCCCATCTCGCTCCCTTTCCCCCACTCAGCGTGGAAATTAAAGTTGTGTGAACTGAAAAAGCAAAACTTAGGCACAGATTCTCATGGGTCACGGTCCTGTAACTTGCGTGGCGGACTCTTGAGGATCTATGCCTTTTCTCCTATGTAGAAAGGACCACTAACACACTGTCCGAGATACACTCAATGATAAACACCTCCTGTCTGGAATAAACATAGATCCTCATGGTGCCTGCAGATGCGAAAGCAAATGAGAATCCTGCCTCTTGCCTGCCTCTATCATTATGCTGGTCCTTACATACAAGAAGCTGCGCAAGCTGATTCAGTGACTGCCTTCCATAGTGTATTAGGCGCGATGACAGCAATTATAAACAAACCGCTCGGCTGAAGAAAGGGGACCGAAACCGAGAAGAGCGCGAGCTCACATTCCATCGAATCAAAATGATTAGGCTTTTCGGAGTCTGAGTTAGAACTGGTTTTGTCGTGATGATTCCTGTAAGAATTTATCGCGACAAAACGCGCTAGCGACAGCCAACAGGTTTACTTACTTCCCATATAACGAGCAATTATTTTTCCAGTTCTCTGTAAACAGTCTTCACTGACAAGATATTCTCATCAAGTTTCGAGCCTCAGTCGCGGCTCTTGATCGTAGGAGATGGTGACACAACGAGCACTAGGCGTTCAGGCAGACCGGCGTAGGCAAGCAGCTGGCCCTCTCACAAGCGTGCGCGGGCCAACTGCGGATGACGTCGGCCTGGGTTCCTTGTGCTCACTGGGGACGGGGCTAAGGCAGACTGAACAAAAAACGCTGACGTATAATTAAGACCTTCCTTGCGACAGGACGCACTTTGTGGAGACTTTGAAATGGGGCTAGTCGGAGCACATTCAAGAGCATGCACATGACGTTTTTGGCGTGCGGGGCAGAAATTCTGGCAAGAAATAACAAGATAAAAACGACGTCACGTTTAGCTAAGCAAACCTTGCTAGAGAACGTCTTTTTGGCGCCAAAGCGCCGTATGTGTGTGGCGGTGTGTGTGTGTGTGTGTGTGTGTGTGCGCGCGCGCGGTGTGTGTGTGTGTGTGTGTGTGTGTATGTGACAGCGACTAGAGCCCGCGCTTGAGGATGGACAAACTTGAAATTGTTTGATATTGTTCCTAAAAGAATAATCTCGAGACCTTTTTTTTAAAAAAGATTTGTTTGATTAAGATGCTCATTGGCGAGAAAATGGCCGTTTCACAAAAACCGGTTGATCCACACTGGAGTCAACATTTTTTTCTTATTTTTACTAGGTATTTTGCATATAGCTAGATAAAAGGGAGATATTGAATGAGTTCGTTAACCAGCATTGTACCTCTAGAACGTTTTGAGTGATAATTATAAATATTTTTCAAAAAAAAAAATATATTTTCACGTTTTTGGGATTAATTTCACGAATTATATGGGTTAATCTTAAAACAATTGAATCTTTTTTTTTTTTTTTTTTTTTTTTTTTTTTTTTACAAAAAAACAACAAGAATCTTCTCGTTAGTAATCGCATGATTTTTCATATACGCTATTTGCATAAGCCTACAGTTTGTCTCGGCTGTCGGGTACGATTAGGTCAATTGTGACATGTATGCCCAACGTGTGAAAATCAGACAATTTTCTGCACCACTTTTTCGGAGTCATTTGTAAAACTGCTAACATAACTTTAATTTGTCTTTTTCGAAAAAAAAAAAACTATTCTCGTTAATACCCGCATGATTTTTTTTATAAACAGCGTTTGCATAAGCCTGCTCTTTGTCCCGGCCATGGGGTAGGATTAGGTCAAATTGTGACCTGTAAGCTCTAGGCGTGAAAATCAGCAAGAAAATTGCAAAGCGATCCTCTGATACGTCAAATGTTAGTACTGCGATGAGTGACGTATAACATCGAGTCGTCATTATGAACACGGTTTCGTGGGACTAATGATGCCATGACGTAAAGCTTGAAGTGACGTCATTTCGCTGCTCGTGCTATTCTTCTTCTTCAAAATAGCTACGCTGCGCCAGACCACAGAACTTACGAATGGCGGGAATCGCCGAGTGTCCGTCTTTATTTCTGTGTGCTAGTGTGTGTGGATCAGAGGGTGGGTTAGAGTAGGACTGAGATGGATTCCTGTCGCTACACGAACCCACAGAGCGTACTAAAGGCGGGAAGCGCCGTGTGTCCGTCTTTATTTGTGTGCGCCGCCGTGTACGTTGACCAGAGGTTGGCTTAGAGAGGAGGGAAATGGATCAACATTATAAACCTAAAAATATGAACAACTCCGAATGTTCCTAAAAGATAAACACATCTGAGCTCCAAACAATACGGTAGACTTTGGGATGAAATCCTCATCTTTTTGTTTTTGAAGTCTTTCTTCGGTCGACGACAAAAATCCACAAACCGTACAAGGAACATGGATACAAAACGGGTCTCAGCTAGAAGCACAGATCCTCATGAGCCCTCGCAGTCGCGGGGTCTCATGAGGATCTATGTCTCTTGCAGCTGGATCGCGTTTACCTTTTCTCGGCAGTGAAGGGACTAAAACAATATGCTTCAAGGCCGGCTTTGAATGTTAAAATTCGCCCATACAACGGGTTATCGATGTTGTCTTGCCTAATCTAAGACTGTTTTACCCTTCTTTTCACAATCCACGCGAGTAGGCACACGTACCAGAGGCCAGTTGCATGAGCGAGCTTAGTCCTGCACCAGCCACTAAGCAAGGTGCGCCGCTATAGCGGCGCACCTTGCTTAGTGGCTGGTGCAGGACTAAGCTCGCTCATGCAACTGGCCCCAGAGGTTTTCCATTGTCTTTTCAGCGGAATAGAAGGGAATGATCTTAATGATGGGCAATAGGGCCAACTTAAATGATGAAGTTTAAATGTCGATGGAAGGCTTTTCGTCTCCGTACTGAGGAGAAAAAGAACACAAACATTCTTTCATCGACATTTAAACTTCATAATTTAAGTTAGCCGCTTCGTCCATCATTATTGCAAGAACTACTTGAACATTTGTAAGAGAGATAATACGGTCTGTTGGCCCTTAACTGCATGCAGTAGGCTGCTTTTTACAACAACAACAAAAAGTATTCAAATGCTCCTCTCAAATTCTTCTCTCTTGAATGCCGTGACAGGGGTTTTAGTACCGCAAATCCATTTGTCAGTTCAAGTTGTGACGAGTAATTAACCCCATTAAAACTTTCACGTAGTGAATACTCAGACACAGATGCTGTGCTTGTCATCACCGACGTGCAAAATAATTACGTTTAACAATCCTTGTACGTTCATATCTCACAGCGAGAGGTGGCGTGGATTTTTGTTGTTGTTGCTGGTGTTGCAATCTCTCAGTGTTATTACTTTAACGCCACAGAGCTTTGAAGGAGGTGACGAGGATGCAAAGTGGTGTCAACAAGAGGCATAGATCCTCATGAGGCCATGCGACTGCATCGGCCTCATGAGGATCTATGTCTCTTGCAGCTGAATCTTGGCAGAAAAGGGGTTAATATATATCACGTCGGGAGGTGGACTCAAAATGGCAGCGACAGCTGGAATTAGCTTGACAGCCTAAAAAGGCACCAAACTAACCTGACTTGCCGCTAGTTTAGAAATAGCATACATGACGCATTCCAACAGCTAGTACACAGGCTATAATGACGCCTCACGAAGCTGTCAAAGTCTTTTTTAGATGTGGATGAGTTATTTCACCCCTTGACTGCTACTGACAATACCGCTCTGGCGAAAGACGTGGAGCTACGCGTCTTTACCCCGTCGAGCGGTATCGTCAGTAAATGACGCGTCTTTTCTGTATCGTTAGTAGCAGTCAATGACGCGTCTTTGTGGCCGAACCGCGTCGTTAGTAGGGGTCAAGGGATTAATGTGCTTCATACTTTAGCTGTTAACTCGTGACGGGTCCTCATCTTCACTGTTCTGTCGAATTCAACGAAAATATACTGATCAACAAAAGAAACGCGAATTTTTCACCAAAGCGCTTTTCTTTGTAAATATGCTTTAAACCGGGTTATTTTGACGTCATTTATTAGAAAATGTTATGAAGAGTGTGTTATGTCGTGTGCAAATAGAATGTTTAGTCTTAAAATCGCACATCGATGAGTTATGAAGTCATCAGTGACACTACCATCACAGGATATTGAAAGTGAAATGGGGAGCATCTGCAGAGGACACAGCTGAAAGCCAACCAATGTGCAGTGTCACTAAGGTCCGTGTGCATGAAAATCAGGCCTGTTTGGTCTTGACCTACTTTTCGTTTGTCACAGGCACCTAAATAATCAACATGACCTACAAACATGAAATTAAAAAGTTCTTTATTTATAGGTTATCGGCCATATTTACCAGATCAAATGGATATGGGTGTCTTTATCTCTGCGTCAGTCACTGGAGCATAAGAAATGGTTTGAAAGTAATTTACATTAAATCAAATAAGATTTATTAACAAAATGATGTACACCGGAAGTTCGATAACTCATCCAATTTTTGGGTGAAGGAAGCTCAGACAGTAGGCTGAACATCTGAAGTAAGCCGAACAGATAAAATGTTCTTGTTTTGCTGTCAGGGTGGCTCTTTGTTTGCGGGTACACTTAAAGACACTTTTCGCGTTTTTAATGGAAGTCAGTATATTATGGTCGGTGACAGTAAAATATCTCACGGCAGTCGACAAACTTTAGGTTAATCTTCGGTGACAGATTATCATATTTAGCACCCGACGCACTACAGCAAGGCATTGATCGACCGTGATAATTCAAGTAGTGCTAGATTAGCTTGGCGCCTGACGGCGCCAAGCTAATCTGGCACTACCCTTGAATTATTGCGGTCGATCCATCTCCAGGAACTGGCAAATAGCTGTTATGTGACACCTCTAAAATGAAGTCTCAAACTGAATTGGTTAAAAACAAACTTGTACGCTTTCTGTTTTCTTAGAACTCCGTCCATGCTGCAGCGAAGCCAAAGCTGATGGAAAAGAATCTCAGTCAAACTGCAAAATACCCATCCCACCCTTGTTTTTCATTTCTTGTGTAGAATTTCTGTTTTCCCTGCCTTACTTTCCATTTTCGCCCAGTTTTATGGCTTTCACGGTAACGGAGGTTTTCATCGCCGCATGGCAGCAGACCTGATTTTGTGGGCGTTATCACCATGGAATACCCGATGTAGTCCCATCCACTTGGGGGAACAGACCAATTTGGGCACACTAGAGGCACACAGCCTGCAATTGAATTTACACGCCCCTGCAGGGGCACATCATACTGTGTGTCTGTTTGAGACTGATGTCTTTTACTGAAGGAGTGGGACTCAGAGGGGGAGAGAATGTCTGTTACGAGGGATAGGCTTGTAATAGCTAGAACCAACATTCAGCTGCTTGCACCGATTCCCTGGTAACAAAATGTGAAGAAACAAAGCGAAACCAGACAAAACTAGACATGCAATCAAGCAGCAACAAGCGCGCGATCAACCATTCAAAGAAACCAAGAAAACAAGACACCCACAAAAAAAAAAAAAAAAAGAAAGCCAAGAAACAAACAAACAAACTAACTAATTAACAAACGGACAAAATCATTTTGATGAGCACTTGTAGCGTCCAGCTACTGAGTATAGTATCTTCCCCATTAATATTTAACCCTTTCACTGCCAGTAGACGCAGATTGTATGTTTCTGAAATCCTTGTTAATTTAACGCCAAAGAGCACAAGCCGTCACAGTAACATGGATACTGATAAAGTGGTGTTTCCTAGAGTCAAGTTCACACCCACGCCTCTGCCCTGGGGGACTTGGGTGAGGTTAACTACTTTTTGCTTCCCAGGGTCACCCTGTCAGCCACACAGGATGGGGTTTTTTCTTTTTTTCTGGGGCTCATTTCTGTATACTCTAAGCCTGGTCCATTCACCTGTATTGTCAGTGTAAATTTCTCCTACTATCTGCGCTGCCTGTGGCTCTTGGTGTTGAATGGGTGTTGCTAAGTGGTCTGCTGGAACTAAAGGCCCCGCCACACGGGCCGGTTGTGCCCCGATTTTGTAGCCGATTCCGATTCGTTTGCGATCGGATGACGTCAATTATCCGATCCGGTCCCAATCGGCTGGGAATCGGGTGACTAGAACCTGCGCTATATTTCCGATCCGAATCCGTCCCGATCGTAAGCTTCAACCAATCAGAGCGCGTCTCGCAAAGCATGTCGTTTCAACACGGTTTGCAAATGGCCGAACACGCCTGTTGTGATCAGTACTACCGCCGTTGCCGCTGATGTTTCGCACGCCTCTTCCCGAATATGATCCAAAACTGCTGATAATGCAAGCACATCATCATCACTGTCAAAACTAGCAGTCATTTTGCAGAACAGGTACGACTTTGATCTTCGGTTCAAACCGGTCGGCTAAACTTGACAAGTCGAGAAATGTCAGTGTGGCACTGCACACGTTTTTTTTAATCCGGCCCGATCACCTACCGATTCGAAAACTGATCGGGAATCGGCCTCAAAACCGGGCTCGTGTAGCGGGGCCTTAAGAGATGACAAGTTACGTGTTTGCGGTTAATGCATTTATATATATATTTTTTAATGCATTTTTATATATAATTCCCTGTACATATTTTGTAACTATAATGATTTTCTAATCTTTTTAAGTCCCTTCTATTTATAGAAGGGACTTTTTAGGACGGGTCGCGGTGGGGCGAATTCAGTGAATAGCATGTCAGTTCATGATGTCAAAGGCGGGCAGGCCTAAACCTCTCACAATCGAAGTAACAAGATAAAAATGACGTCATGTCTAATTACGCTAACCTTGCTGTTGAACGTACATTTGGCGCGAAGCGCCGTATGTGCGTATGTATGAATGTATGTATGTATGTATGTATGTATGTATGTATTTATGTATGTATGTATGTATGTATGTGTGTGTGTGTGTGTGTGCGCGCGTATGTATGTGAACAAGAGAATCGCCGATATTTCTGTACACACAAGCTTGAAACTTGGGGAAATACTTTCTTAAAGGGGTGGCTAAGAGAGCCTCCGAGCATACTGTAACTGAACGTATCATTTAAGGCATAAATAACCGTGTACAGAAAATCGGTTGACCGAGATTAGAGTCAGTAATTTTTGTTATATTACTTGAAATGTTGGATATAGCTAGTTTGGATAAAAACATTGAATGAGTTCGTTAGCCAGCTTTGTATAGTTTCATTTTTTAAAATAAAAATTAATTCTTTTCAGAAAAGAATTAAAACAGTAAAAAAAACTTAACTTCTAGAGAAAGTCAGACAGTGGCGGTGACGTAAAAGAGGCAACTCCGTCACCACTCAGACATTGACATAATACTCTAAATATGACGTAATTCTCTCTAGCGCGCCGAAGTCTCTCTCTCTCTCTCTCTCTCTCTCTCTCTCTCTCTCTCTCTCTCTCTCTCTCTCTCTCTCTCTCTCTCTCTCTCTCTCTCTCTCTCTCTCTCTCTCTCTCTCTCTCGTAAAGCCTTTGATCTAGTAAACCACGAAATACTGATCAAGAAAGTATCCATGTACACCAACAACTCGGCGTCGTTTCTCAAATCCTACCTCGAAGGTAGAAAACAAAAGGTATTACTAAATGGCTCATACTCAAATCAAGGTTTAGTGAAGCATGGCGTACCACAGGGCTCTATTCTTGGTCCCCTTCTATTCTGCTTGTTCATAAACGATCTTCCTCTTTCGATAAAAAATGAAAGCGTTACATGTGATATGTTTGCAGATGATGCTGCTGTACACACGCCAGATAAGGATATATCAAACATCAATTCACGACTGCAAAACACACTGCAAGATATTGATGAATGGTACAGTCATAATATTATGATTTTAAACCCGGTAAAAACGGAGAGCATGGTAATTAGCACCCGCCAAAAACACCAGCTTGGCTCTCTCTCACTCAGTCTGTCCCTCCAAGGCAAAACCATCAGCCAAGTTACTAACCATCGCCTGCTAGGAGTCACGGTGGACAACCAGCTTAGGTGGCAGCTACACATCAGTAACGTTTGTAAAATTGTCTCCAGAAATCTGTACATCTTAGCAAAACTTAAACACATTACTGATATGGAGACACGTCAACTGTTCTTCAATGCCCATATTAGATCGCATATAGACTATGCTTCTACTGTGTGGGATGGTTCGAGAGATGTCAATTTGAAAAGATTGAACTCTCTACATCGGAGAGCTGCCAAACTAATACTCCCTGATCCCAGCTTAACTACTGACCAAAAATTGGCAGCCTTAAAAATTCTGCCCCTGAAAGATCATCTAATTTACAATAAGGGAATGGTTATGTTCAAGGCATTAAACGATAAGCTACCCCGATATATCACATCGCTATTTACCGTCCAGTCATCAACATACTCCAGATCAAGAAAATCCCTTATTGTGCCGCGGCCTAGAATTGATCTCTATAAAACGAGTTTGACGTTCTCTGGCTCTAGTCTTTGGAATGCCTTGCCTAGAAACGTCACGACATCAGCTACTTTCTCCTCGTTTAAAGTCAGTCTCATCAAGTACTTATTTTTGTCAGCAGCATCCCCGTGACTGTGCACATATTGAAAAATACTATTTCTCATTAGATCATTAATTGCGTGTATCACAGGTTTCGACTGATGACTCATATTTATTCGGTACAGCTTGTATGTAGCCAGCTACTCATATGACTGACTAGCTTAAGCGTGTGTGTGCACGTGTGTGCGTTGTGCGTGTGTGCGTGTGCGCACGTGTATATTAGAGATAGAGAGTGGCGTGCTCAAATGTGCATGCGTTATGTATGCGTATTAGGTTGTGTGTATTCTTATTATATTATTTTAATTAAACCTCACAACATGTCATTATGCCCGACCAGTAAAGTTGGTAATTCCTATGTCACTTCCCCCCAACATTATTATTATTATTATTTTTCTTTTTTTTCATTCTTGGCTTGTGCTGTGTCATGTAATTTTTTTTTCTTTCCTTCTTAGTAGTAGAAAACAATTAGTACGATAGTAACTCTGTTATCAGTAGATTAGCAACGGCAAGTTCGAAAAATGGTTGTTACTACCAAAACTTTTACCGTTGTCAAATAAAGGATCATTGTCATTGTCATTGCCATTGTCTCTCTCTCTCTCTCTCTCTCTCTCTCTCTCTCTCTCTCTCTCTCTCTCTCTCTCTCTCTCTCTCTCTCTCTCTCTCTCTCTCTCTCTCACAGACATGCGCGCATCTCCAAGCGGCATAGATCATCGTGCGCCCGGAGAGGGCATGAAGATTTATGTCTCTATCTATGTGATCTATGCGCGCATCACGACGTTTGACAAGCCAATGATGCGTATGCACAGCACACGCCCCTTATAGAGTTCACTATGACGCATTGGCACATCTGTGAGGCTTTTTTTCAAAGGAGATATTTCAACATCAGAATCAAGTCAAAGACAAAAGGTAGAGACCCTTGACAGCAAAGATAGCTCTCATATAGAAGGGACTTTGTGGGTTATGGTTCATCCCATCTTGTTTGTCTACCGTATTGAAAATACGGTAGACTTTAGGACGGGACTGGTCGGCCGAGAGCGTTCCGTAGAATGCAAAGGACATAACAGGCGGGCGGGGCTCATGGTCTCGCAAAGAAATAACGATAAAAATGACGTCACGTCTAGCCACTCTAACCTTGCCGAGCATATTGTAATTGGATGTCTCATTGAAGACATAAAATACTGTTTATAGAAAGTTGGTTGACGCAGATTAGAGTCCGCAATTTTTATTATACTTGAAATTTTGGATATGGCTAGTTTGTAGAAAGACATTGGATGAGTTCGTTAGCCAGGTTTGTACCTCTTCAACCATTTAGAAAATAAAAGTTCAATGCGGAAAAAATTTCAGAAGTAAGACTCCTTGATTTCATCAGAAGAATCAAACAGTGACAGTGACGTAAAGAATAAGTTAAAAGTACCAAACGCGTCCGTGTCAGTGTTTTATACAATGTTCGGCCTAATTGACGCAAATCACCAGCACGTCAGTGTCTTACATTTAGGAAGACGGTCTCTCTACTTTTGTATGATATTTGCGAATGTATTGTGGAAAAGGTGGATTATGCATGCAAGCTCATACAGAAGAGGCTTTGTGGGCATGGGCCATTCTTATTCTTTAAAATGGCTGTGGTTACGCCAGCCCAAAATACGTATAACCGGTAGGAAGCGCCGTGTGTCTGCCGTCTATGTTTGTGTGTGCCATTCTGCCGTTTGTGTGCCATTGCCGTGCGGATCAGACCGGGAAGGGGGGGGGGGGGGGGGCAGGGGTGGGGATTAAAGGGAGATACTGAATGAGTTTGTAATCCAGCCTTGTACCTCTTCAACTTTTTAAATAATAATGAATTCATTTTTGCAAGTTTTGGAGCCTCTACTTACTCCCACCAAACAGTCAGCCCTGGAAGAGGCTGTGTGGAACAGTCAGCTCTGGAAGAGCGTGCCTTTCGGATGAGTGACGTGAAACATGAAATTCGTCACAGTGTACACAGCGTCGTGAGACCAGCGATACCATGACGTGAAGCTTATAGTGACGTCATTTTGCTGGTCGTGCTATTCTTCTTCTTCAAAATTCAGGTCGCTACTCCAGCCCACAGAGCGTACTAATGGCGGGAAGCGTTGTATGTCCGTTTTTATTTGTGTGCGCCGGCGTGTGTGTTGATCAGAGGTTGGCTTTTTGAGTTTGGAAATGGATCAGAAGGATAAGCTTGAAAAAATGAACAACTCTGAATGTTCCTAAAAGAAAAACGTACGTCAGCTCCAAATAATACGGTAGACTTTGGGATGAAATCCTCACTGCATGATCTTGTTATAAACTAGGCTAGGATAAATTAGCAGGAAGGTGCAGCGTCCCTAGCATGTCTTAGGTTTATTTAGCATTTTAGACCGACTGGCGACATACATTAATTTTTTTTTTTTTTTTTTTTTTTTTTTTTTTTTTTTTTTTACAAGCAGCGAATGCACGTCCTTATAAAGCATTGTTGCTGACAAGACGTTAAGCAATGTACAACCAACCAACTTTAATAGGTTGTTTTTTTCTCCGCTGATTTCAACAATCCCGTTCCCTTAGCTGAGGTTGTGCTGGATAAACCCAACCTGAGACGGGGTGGGGGTGGGGTAGGAGGGGAAGGGGGAGATGTTCTGGACTATCTAATTATATTCATTCAAATTATACTCCAAGCGTGGCCTAGCGAGGAATTTCGTCTTGAAATTCTCATTAATATTTATGAGCGTATTCATGCACACACACACACACACACACACACACACACACACACACACACACACACACACACACACACACACACACACACACACACACACACACACACACACACACAAGGTGGAGCTATGAGAGCCTACGCCTTTTGTGATATATGTCGAGTAAAACGGAATTTATTTTAACCCCTTCACTGTCGGAGCAAGGCGAACGCTGCACAGCTGCAAGAGACATAAAACACAGGTGGATTTATGTCTCTTGTTTGTCCTATGTTCTGCATGCCAGTTTTTGGGTACCATTAATTTTACATAGGTGTTCTTCAGGCGAATGTCGGTCAGGGTGCAGTCTTTTCAGACACGCTGTCCGTGATCATTGGCAGCGGTGGTGTTAATATTCACACTGCTGTGAGGTGTTGATGCTGGAATTCGTTTCGTTGAAAGCATATGAGTTTCAGTAACAATATAGTTCGACGGCAGATCACTTACATGCCCAAAGTGTGTGCGCCTTCGCGCGCGCGCGCGCGCGCGTGTGTGTGTGTGTGTGTGTGTGTGTGTGTGTGTGTGTGTGTTTGTGCGTGTGTGTGCGTGCGTGTGAGTGTGTGTGCGTGCGTGGGTGATGTGTGTGTGTGCGTGCTTGCGTGTGTGCGTGTGTGCGTGCGTGCGTGAGTGCGTGCATGTATGTGTGTGTGCGTGCGTGCGTGTGTGTGTGTGTGTTGGGGGGGGGGGGGAAGGGTTCCATTTTGTTGTTGTTGGGTGTGTGTGTGCGTGCTTGCGTGTGTGCGTGGGTGCGTGTGTGCGTGTGTGTGTGTGTGTGTGCGTGCGTGCGTGTGTGTGTGCGTGTGGGTGGGTAGGGGGGGGGAGGGGGCTTCCATTTTTTGTTGTTGTTGTTGCGTGTGTGTGTGTGTGTGTGTGTGTGTGTGTGTGTGTGTGTGTGTGTGTGTGTGTGTGTGTTTGTCGGGGAGCAGGGCGGGGGGGGGGGGGGGGGGGGGGGGGGGGGGACTCATTGCACCCAAACACGGCTGACAGAGAAAAGGAATCTTACTCGTAATCTCTTGTGGTAACGTAAAGGAGTGGGTCGGGTGGGGAGGGGGAGGGGCAGGGGTGGGGTGGGGGGGTAGATAGGGTAGTGCATGGGTAGAAGGGGTGTGGGTAGGGTGGTGGGTGGAATAGTGGGGGTGGAAGGGGTGAGGGATGCGTCGAGCACATAATATAATTACATGATTACAACAGCAATACAATCGTCAAGCGTCTCCAGGCATCCAGGAATTCGTCCGTTAACCCTTTGGCTGTCGGTAGCGCTTTTTGTCGTGATCAGTGACTTCTGCAGGATATCAGGATGTTGTTATTCCTGCCGGATCATCGCGACAAAAAGCGCTACCGACAACCAAAGGGTTCAGCTAATCTGACACTACCTTGAAAGTGTCACGGTCGATCCATCTCCCACAGCTGTACTGGTACACAATCTCTATAGACGCCTCCGCAACTTGTAAAAGTCATTACAAAGTGTGATAGAAGTGAGTTCACTGATAAAGCCAGTGCGAAGCCAAACCCTGGTTGTCTGCTTCGTCTGGCAGTCATGTGCAAGAGGCATAGATCCTCATGAGCCCCCGCATCTGCACGGGCTGATGAGGATCTATGCCTCTTGCTGTTCGAGATCGGCTCCGGTATGTTGCTCAAGTTGAGGGTGTTGTTATGCTGTTGAGCGTGCCACTGGCTTGACTGCACCCGATAATCGACTCCCGTAGGAGTTCGAACCATCCCCAAGCCTGTCAATGGGTCGGTGTTTAGTTCCTAAACCCTTCCAGCAGGCCCGAGGGGCGCGTCATTGACTAGAAGGCAACAAATCCTCGGGTGACACTGGTTGCCAAATCAAAGGTTCGGTTTGTGCGTGGGCCAAATAAGGCCAATCGACATAGCCCCGATAACAGTTTGCACACTGGGTGGCAAGAGGGCTTGACGGGCGAGTTCAGTTTCAGTTTCACGCGCCCTTGGGACTTACGAAGCATAGATTCTCATGAACTATTGTAGTCTCCACTGATCTCAGACCCTACGCACCTTCGTGCCTGCACAACCAGAAAACACGTGGTCAAATAGACATTGCATGGAAATCAGAAGTAGGTCAAAATAGCAGGAGTTTCGACGAAAACAGTATATTAAAAGCCCGGACAGACATGTAATAGCATCTGTCTAATATGCTTTCCGTTAAAGCGTTTGCCCGCTAAACTATATAAGACACTACTACTTGAACAAGACATGGAACCACTAGGATACTTCAAAGGTATAAAGATAAGTAGAGCATTGTGCACTTGTTTCAGTGTATATGTCCATTTTGAAAATTCAATAAACTGTGTTGTAATTGTCCTTTCTAAGCGTGCTTCTTTATTTGTTTGGACTTTCTTTACATTTTACACACATTTTGCAGTCGATAATATGCAAAACAACATCCAACACCATACTGGTAGAACCTCGCCTTTTCCTAGCCTTCTTTAACCAATCTACCGGGTGACGTGATGTCTTCGCAGTCAACTGTGACCTTTCGGTCTGGATTTCAAGGGTGGTGCTAGAATGGCTTGGCGCCTGAAGGCGCCAAGCTATTCTGGCATTACCCTGGAAATATCGTGTTTACCCTGCCCCCCTCCCCTCTCTCCCCCCTCCCCTCCCTCCCCCCCCCCCCCCGCCCCCTCGAATCGTAGTACTGCAGTCTTTGGAGGACAACTGTCAACTTGATGAATTTCAACTCAACGTTTTCGAGTGTTAATTGTATAATCCGCTCGTGAAGTGCATGCGCCAAGCCATTCTGGCATCACCCTTGAAGTATCGTGTTCACCGCCCCCCCCCCCCCCCCCCCCCCCCCCCCCCCGAATCGTAGTACTGCAGTCTTTGGAGGACAACTACCAAAGTTAGGAATTTCAGCTCAATGTTTTCGAGTGTTAATTTTAATCTGCTTGTGAAGTAGTCTCGATGACGGGATCTGTCAGCGTTGGATCAAGCTTGTGCGCGTCCCTCAACCCTCCCGCTGTTTTTTAATTGTTTAACCCCGTCACTGCCGGCGCAGAGCAGGCAGCATCCAAGAGCAAGTGGCGAAGATCCTCATGAGCCCCCGCGGACGCCACTTGCTGTGTCCATTCCTATCCGCACTCATCCGACAGGATAGTTCTTGGGCTGGCAGACGTGCAGATTTCATTCATTCACGGACGCTGTCAGTGAAGGGGTTAACGCCCGGCGAACACACTCCCTCGTTTTGAGGACGTCAGTGGGCCCGGAGCTGTGGTCGGCATGCGGTCTATATTCTCATTAGCCCTTTGCGGATGCTGTCGTTCACGAGAGTACATGCTTTTTATTTTTTTTTTTTTCTTTTTGCAAATTCATTTACGAAGGACGTACAACGCTAGCGTGTCGCGGAAGGTTCATAGCCCGTAGTCCATCGAAGGTTGAATATCGGCGAAACTCTCATGCTGGGGGAACACAGACGTAATTGTGAAATATCCACCACACATGCCTCCAAAAGTGCCCACATGGCATTTAACCTCTTGACTGCCGAGAAAAAGTCATCGTCACGATCCAACTGCAAGAGACATAGATCCTCATGAGCCCCCGCACTTGCGGGGGTTCATGAGGATCTACGCCTCTTGCTGACACCACTTTGAATCCATGTTCCTGGGACGGCATGGAAATGACGAATTAACGAAGATTTCAGAATCGCAATCTCCGTCCACTAGCAGTGAAGGGGTCAACAGATTGAACCGTATAGGGTCGCACTTCCGAAGACGGCAAGTTGTCCTCTAATTTAGATAATACATTACGGTTTACGAGATGAATCGACCACGACTGATAGATCAAGACCGGTGCTAGGATAACTTGGTGCCACCCTTGAACTGTCATGGTAAGTTGCTTATTGTGTTGTAGTGTGCTGAATGTGTTATTACGCTCCATGTCTGTCACATCTGAATGTCGGTCACTGAAATATCTTCTCACTCACACTCTGTGACAGCTGTAGTTGGGTTCACTTGGGTTCGGTTCATTTGGTATTTTGACGAGTAAAAGAAATGCGACATTTTTGGAATCATCGGAAACACTAAAGAAATGCAACATTTTTGGAATCATCTGAAACACTATAGTGTTTCCAATGATTTAAAAAATATCGCATTTCTTTAGTGTTTACGATGATTCCAAAAGTGTCGCATTTCTTTAGTGTTTCCGATGATTCCAAAAGTGTCGCATTTCTTTAGTGTTTCCGATGATTCCAAAAGTGTCGCATTTCTTTAGTGTTTCCGATGATTCCAAAAGTGTCGCATTTCTTTAGTGTTTCCGATGATTCCAAAAGTGTCGCATTTCTTTAGTGTTTCCGATTATTCCAAAAGTGTCGCATTTCTTTAGTGTTTCCGATGATTCCAAAAGTGTCGCATTTCTTTAGTGTTTCCGATGATTCCAAAAATGTCGCACTGTATGTAAAAGTGTCGTGCTACAGGTAAAAGTACCACCGAGGTAAAAGAAAGCACTGAACTGTACATTACTGACCATAGATCATAGAATTGATTACACAAGTTCTTGTCAACACGAATGCGTGTGAGTGCGTGCGTGCGTGTGAGTGGGTGTGGGATGATTCGGTGCGAGTATGTGCATAGGAGGAGGGTGGGGGTGGGGGGAGGGTGCGCTCCGGAATGAAGTTAAATGTTATATATATTTATGCATATTAATTTTAGATCGTAGTTATATGTTTTATGTATATTTAATATATTTCTTTTTGCCGATTTGTGTCTTTTTATTCGTTTATTTACATGTGCTTGTTTTATGTATGACGCCAAAGAAAAATGTCCAATCCAGTTGCAATAAAGTATTTTGAATTTGAATTTAGTTGGTCTAAACACACGCGCACTCGCACACACACACACACACACACACACACACACACACACACACACACACACACACACACACACACACACACACACACACACACACACACACACACACACACACGGGGGGTGCGGCGGGGGGGGGGAGGGTGGGGGTGCGGGGGGTGACCAAGCAGTAAATGCCGAAGACCCCGAATCGGGGGTGTATCGCACGTTAACTGGATTTCCAGCCCCTCGATGCATGGAAATTTAGATCTAGGTGCCTGTGTACATACATTGCGGACAGCTGTTTCGGTCTCAGCGACCTCACCAGCACACCATCGTTATTTTAATTAACCCATTTAGCCCCAACGCCCTACAGCAAGAGAGAGATAGACCATGATAATCATTCAAGGGTAGTACCAGATGAGCTTGGCGCCGTCATGCGCCAAGCTCATCTGGTACTATCCTTGAATTATCATGGTCGATCCATCTCCTGCAACTGGTACATAGTTGTTAGGTAACACCACCAAAATTTGGGAAATGCGGCCATGGGTTAAATGGGTTAAGGCCGCCAGTAGTACAGGGAAGTTCAAATCTACTAATATATATTTAGCTAGAGAGTTCATTTTGTGTGTTGGTGCGTACCTGCATCCTAAAACAAGAATAATAATAATTAATTTGTCATTCACGATACCTTGACGGCGGCATCACGTGGACCGCGGGGGCGCGTCTCCTGTCAAGCCTCTCTAATGAACGGACTTCATTTAACTCATTCTACCCCAGACACACCACATCAATATATGGATCGACCATGACAGTTCAAGGGTGATGTCAGAATAGCTTGGCGCCTATGGGCGCCAAGCTATTCTGGCATCACCCTTGAACTATCATGGTCGATCTGTGTCCTGCACTGCAATGCAGTCTTCAGAGGACAACGGCAAAATGTGGGGATTTCGGTGATGGGGTAGAATGAGTTAAAGTACCATTACGCGTAAAAGTGAATACAGATTTCAGCACTATTAGTGTTTGTTATGCCTTGTCGACACACCTAATGAGCGTCTACGGCAGTTTGGACTTGGCAGAAAATGCACACGTGATTCACGTGAGCGTGCTTGTTGGGTTTTCCTTAAATGGTGCCGTTGTCCTCTCAAGACTGCAGTTGCGGGTGCTCATCAGGATCTATACCTCTTGTTGGACTCTTTGTCTCTCTTTGACACGACCACAGCAAACACAAGTCCAGGAACCCATTCTTCATGAAACAAAGGCCACTGACCGCGAACCTTCCGATTATCTCTGAATTGTTACTGTGTTTCTGCCGTTATTTGGCGGAAGTATAAGTCCATGTTTGAGAACAGCGGGATTATCATTGTCAAAACATTGAAAATCTCGCTTTTCTAATAATACAAAAAAATGGACATACTGGCTTTTGTCAAATAAAACTCTGTCATGCTACGACACGATGTGAATCGACAATGATAGTTCAAGGGTGGTGTCAGAATAGCTTGGCGCCTGTAGGCGCCAAGCTATTCTGACACCACCCTTGAACTATCATCGTCCATACGTCTCCAGAATTGTGACAGATCCCAAATGATATATATATATATGAGAATGCTCTTGCTGTGCTAATGCTATGGAATTCCAGGCTGGTAAGCTTGCATTGTGTCATCAGGACATCAGCTGCCCTTTTTGTGACTGCATCGCTCACTAGATCTAGAAAGAGAGGATATTGGGAGAGAAGGAATGACAGACCTATCATTTTAAGCCTTCCACTGCATATAGCAATAGGGACTACCCCTATATTATAAGTTATTGGTCGGAGGAGTTGGTTACACGGACCTTTGTAGGCCTGAGGGAGGTCAAAGGAATCATTGTACCCAGAAGGCCGAAGTCCTGGGGGGTACAATGATTCTTTTGACCTCCCGAAGGCCTACAAGGGTCTGTGCAGCGAACCCCTCCGACCAATAACGTATTTGTTTTCATTCCTCCACTATTTTCGTAAAAGAAATCAAGAAGACATCTTGCGACCTGGATCACGCCAGACATGACTGACGTCAAAGGAATATGCCTTTATACATAATAGACTTAAGACGTAATTTAAAATATGTCATGACGTTGCCGCCTCCAGTACTGAGTGTGCTTGTTGTTTCGAACAACACTAAGTAACTTTGTACTTTAGAACGTCTGGCGATCCAAGATTCGTCATCGAGAGAGCTACAAAATGTCCGCCATTTTTCGCTATAGGGGTTTTTATATCACGCGCCGGTCTCATGGTACGGTTTGCGCTAAAGTGATTAGTCGTGTGACGTAGGGAGGAATATATATATATATATATATATATATATATATATATATATATATATATATATATATATATATATATATATATATATATATATATATATTATATATATATATATATATATATATATATATATATATATATATATATATATATATATATATATATATATACATATATTATAAGTTATTGGTCGGAGGGGTTCGCTACACGGACCTTTTTAGGCCTGAGGGAGGTCAAAGGAATCATTGTACCCCGAAGGCCGAAGGCCTGAGGGGTACAATGATTCCTTTGACCTCCCGAAGGCCTACAAGGGTCCGTGCAGCGAACCCCTCCGACCAATAACGTATTTGTTTTCATTCCTCCACTATTTTCGTAAAAGAAACCAAGAAGACATCTTGCGACCTGGATCACGCCAGACATGACTGACGTGAAAGAAATATACATTTATACGAAATAGACTTATGACGTAATTTAAAATATGCATGACGTTGCTGTCTCCAGTACTGAGTGTGCTTGTTGTTTCGAACAACACTAAGTAACTTTGTACTTTAGAACGTTTGGCGATCTTTTATAGAACAAAACTGGCATCCAAGATGCGTCATCGAGAGGGCTACAAAACGTCGGCCATTTTTCACTACAGGTTTTTTTTTATATCACGGTCACATGGTACGGTTTGCGCTAAAGTGACTGGTCCTGTGACGTAGGGAGAAAAACATATATAATTTTTTACACCACACACTCCAAATATGGATCCAAGCAGCAGTGAAATACCTAAAATATGAAGAAAGGATCCACAAACACCACGTAGTTTAGGAGGAGTTACACTTTTATTCTATGCACAAATTTTTGCCCTCTCAGCGAGGGCTTCTTCAGCAGATCCTTTCTTCACATTTTAAGTATATATATAAAACTGAGTTGGTGATATATATATATATATATATATATATATATATATATATATATATATATATATATATATATATATATATATATATATATATATATATATATATATATATATATATATATATATATATATATATATATATATATATATTATATATATATATATATATATATATATATATATATATATATATATATATATATATATATATATATATATATAACTGAGTATACTTTTTTAGAAACCATTGGACTGCTTTCACGTTAATGATGTAGTTCTACTACGTTTGTTTTTAAAATGAATATGAAGTTAGTTAAGTTCAGTATAATTAAGGTGGTGACTGTTTATGCCGGAGCGACTGTCAGTCTAAACACCGGCGCTGTACTATGGCGGCGACGGGCCCCCAGGTGCTGTTTGACCGTTGTTCAGTTTTATGTCAGTTGCCTAGATCGGAGATCATCTCCGTATCGACGCGGGCACTTTGTTTCTGTTGTTAACTTGTTTTATGTACTAGTTTTAGCCAAGTAGGAACTTAATAAAGAACGTTATAATAGTGTGTTCAGGAGACATAGGGTTGTCTTAGCATTCTGTTTTTGTCAGGGAGGTTCGGGTCGGGATGAGGCCACTGGCGCTGGCCATTAGATGCCTTGGCGACGGGCTTCACCCGTCCCGAGTCATTGTCCATTGTGTAGCTCTGTTGTATTGTAATTTGTGGAATGAGCGAGTGAGGGAATGTAAGCAGCACCTGTGGTGGCAAAAATGTAAATTTCCCCATGAGGGATTAATAAAGTATTGTATTGTATTGTATATAAATATCACCTACTCAGTTAGCAGCAGTGGCTGAGTGGAACGTAGAAGGAATGGGGGATGACGTCATTGTGGAAGCGAGGTGTGTGATGCAAGTGCCGCCCGGCCAGTGACAAAATTTTCATCAGGGTGCAAGACGTCAAGTACTGGAAAGAAGAGTCCTTCCGAAGATTGGAACACGACACTGACGACAAAAAATGTCTTGTATGGCTGCGCATGGCCCACTCAAGCAAACAGCGGAGCCATAGATCTGCTAAAAGGGGCAGATTCAAATTTAGCAGGGCGCGCTATCGACGGCCGAACCCTCCTCCAGTCTGAAGGAATTGCTGGAACCTATCGGAATCAGGAATTGGGATTAGCAGTTGGGCCCTGCGGTTTCACGGCTTATGAGAACCTATGTCTCTGTCAAAAGGGAGACATGACTGAAGGGTGTCAGATTAAGAAAAGTCTTGAAACCCGTCGCAATTGTAAAACTAAGACTCCAGTCTTACGCTCTAACCTAGAATAGACCCTTTTTCGGAGGAGATGCCGACTGAAGCCAATATCGGTTAACAAGAGGCATAGATTCTTATGAGCCTCTGCAGTGCAGGGGCTCATGAGATTTTATGCCTCTTGCAGACGGGCAAATTTGTCAGACTGTCTGTTTTCATGCAAAACGGCGACACTATGTGCCTCCTAGATTGACCAGAGGATGACCTGTCATCTTTTGAATCATCAAGACATCAAGTTATCGTTCAGCTGCTTTGTAAAAGGATTCGTTTAACAGCTACATTGGCTCATGAGAAACTGTGCTTCGTACAGATGGACCCCGGGGAACAGGCGGATGAACCATCAACTTAAGTGGGTTTCAGCCCTAAAAAAAGAACAAACAAAAAACGAAACCCTTATATTGTCTCTGTGTAAAGCAAGAATCGCCTCCCCTGCCGGCGTAGAAATTGAATTTGCTGTACGAGCGAAAACACGGGTCATCTTAAAAACAGCTTTCACCCGGGCTCTTTTTGCATCTGCAAAAAGCACGGATCCTCATGAGCTTCTGCGGTCGCAGGGACTGATAAGAATCTACGTTTCTAGCTCTTCCTCAAACTGAGGTGATTACGCGTGTTTAGGAAGTAAGAGTGACGGTCTAGTTGGCATTCTCGTGTTCATTCTCGGCAAATACCAGAAATCCGCCAAGGGCTGATATTTTCGGAGCATGTTTGCATCAAGTGTCTTGGCAGAGTCAATAACGTTAACCCCGTCACTGTCGCGGTAGGAACGCCGCCTTGGAACAACTGGACACTCAAAGGCCAGAGGCGTGGATCCTCATGAGCCCCCGTGCATGCGTGGGGGGGGGGGGGGGGCTCATGAGGTTCCAGGTCATATTACATATTCAAATCTGGGCAGTTGAGGCAGTGTAAGGACCGGTGTTTTTAAAAATAATTTTTGCCTTGTTTAAAAATTTGTAGTAGGGCTGAATGTTGGAATTTGCTGGAAATTTCTGGTTAGATGAGAGGAGACATGTTTGGTGCTTTGATTCATACCATCCTGAGTTTATCCAGTGGACAATTGTGGGCCTATGTTGAGTTGCCGTTGACTTAGTGATTTGAGGGGCACGCTGATTTCAGCTGTGCTTGGGTGTGGGGTTGGTAAAGAATCAGCAGCCAAGAAATGAGACTGTCCATGTGCTGTTTTTATTGTTATTTTGTGCATGGCAAATGTGCTGCTGGTGGGCGGTAGTGTTTTTTTAGGGGAATGAAATATTAGGGGATGCCTGGGACTGACTATGGCCAAGAGACTGGACAGTACGGAAACGGCACTGTGTTCCGTGGCCTCCATGCCACTGGCTGCTACCTTCATTTCCGTCTGTCCCAGACAGACAGTACCGCTTTCCTGCGATGAGTCTGCGACGTTTTCCGCCTTCATGTGATTTGAGAAAAAGGTGAAGGCCGGGGTTAACTGGGGCGGAGAAGGCGTTAAAAGGCGAACACGCAGGGGGTGCGAGCATGAGGTGATCATAATCATAGCGTGAGATGTTGAACTTTGAGTGGGTGTGTGTGCGGTGTTCAGTGCAGTGCTGTTTGTTGGTGGTTCATTATTTGAAGGCATTACACAGAAATGTCAGTGGTAGGCCGTGTCTCGTATGTCAGGAATACACAAAATATCATTTAAGCTTTGTCTTTACTTGGCTGGATGTGTAGGGGTGTGTGTGTGTATGGGGGTGGGGGTGGGGGGGAGCGTAGGGTGGGTGGGGGGGGGGGGGTGGATGGGCCGGGGAAGGAGTGGGGGTAAGAGTTGGTGCCGTGAGAAGCAGAAAGTCGCAATCACACTTTTCAGTCTAGAAATGCATGAATTAGTCTGTGGCAGTGAAAACCCCTTCTCTGTGAAGGCAAATGCCATTGAGCCTAGTCCATTTTTGGGGGCGAAAAGCAGGATTTGTATTATGTTACAATGAAAATCTCGCTGTCCCAAAGCATGGACATACTGGCTTTTGCCTTCACAGCTCAGAGTCCATATGTACTCAACCTGTTCAGTGTCCAAGGACGCTGGATAATGTGTTTTTGCAATCTTTGTTAATTGAAGACCCCAAAACCCCTAGATGTTCCAGGACCATGGATTCAAAGTGGTGTCAGTAAGAGGCATAGATCCTCATGAGCCCCCGCAACTGTAGGGGCTGATGAGGACCTACACCCCTTTCAGTTGGATGGTATTCAGATTATCACAGTCTCGGCACTGAACTTGTTCAGTAACAGCCACATTTCCTTGAAATCGTCTTCCGCGGTCTCCCTCCCCTCCACCACCCTCCCCCTCCTGCCCATACACACACACACGCGAAGTCACAGTTTTAAAGTATGTGTGACAGTGGCGAGACTGAACTTCTTGATTTGTTTCAAACACCTTTCTCCTCCCCAACATCTAAAGCAATAGTCCATAAGCTAGCCAGGTCTACCGTGCACCCCCCCCCCCCCCCCACCCCAGTACTCAATAAGATGGGTTTCAAAATGTACCTTAGTATGTCCTGAGATGTTTAAGCCATGTTCCCCGAAAATCCTTAGGAACACACCACAGATATAGCCGATGGCGCAAGGGTACCTGCATTCACGCTCTTCGCACATGCTAAAATGATTTTGAGAAACATTTTTTTCTAAATAAATTAGAATTCATTCCAGAAGCCCAAATCAGGCAATATAATGTTAAGGCACACTTTCTGCATCCTCTGTAAAAAACAGAATGAAAAAAATATCTCTGGCTTACAGTGAAGGTATTTGTGCACCCAGTAAACGGCCATTTCCGCGAAATCGCAAAAACAAGACATAAATAATGTGTCAGATGCCTTCAGACATGTTCTATAGCACTGACAGTCCATTATTGAAACTTAATAGGTAAAGAGAGGTCAAAATGAAATGGAATAACTTTAGTAAATTTTTAAAATTAATTTTGTGTATTCTTAAAACTTGGGGGTAGGGATACAAAATCAACCACTGTGGCTCTCACAGTAATCACAGCATCACCTAGTTAAGTTTATAATATTTGTGACATCCTGTTTTAATGATGTACGCCTTAAAATGGACTGTCAGTGCTATAGAAAATGTCTGAAGGCATCTGACACATTATTATTATTATTTTTTTGCGATTTCGCGGAAATGGCCGTTTACTGGGTGCACAAATACCTTCACTGTTAGCCAGAGATTCAATATTTTTTTCATTCTGTTTTTTGCAGAGGATGCAGAAAGTGTGCCTAAACATAATATTGCCTGATTTGGGCTTCTGGAATGAATTCTGATTTATTTAGAGAAAATGTTTCTCAACCTCATTTTAGCATGTGCGAAGAGCGTGAATGGGGGGACCCTTGCGCCATCGGCTATATCTCTGGTGTGTTCCTAAGGATTTTCGGGGAACATGGCTTAAACATCTCAGGACATACCAAGGTACATTTTGAAACGCATCTTATTGAGTGAGTACTGGGGGGAGGGGGGGGGGGATGCACGGTAGACCTGGGAACCTTATGGACTACAAGCAACCCCCCCCCTATCCCACCCTATCCTCCCCCATTCCCACAACCCCACGACCATTAGAGTCACGTTAACCTGTTTCAATGCTGCGACAAAGAGAATACCATCGATTGCAAGAGCCAAAAAACTCAGAGGTTCTTTTCCTCTTGTTGGGCACATTTTACATCTGTGCTCCTTGGATGGGCGAGGTGTCATGGCGGTGAATTTTATTTGCCTGGTCTAAAAGACATCATTTCGTGGCCGCTGGCAGTGAAGGTGTTAAAGCCCACTATCACCCAACCCTTACACCATAACCGAAAGCGATCTGCTCCAGCGCGAGTTCTCAGTGTCGTCTTGCCTCAGCTAAGACTTTTCTACCCTTCTTTTCGCAATCTAGGTGAGAGGGTACAATTATAATAGAGGTGTACTAGTACCCCTTGCGCATGAGGGGGGGGGGGGGGCCTGGGGGGGGGGGGGGAACCAGAAAAGTCTTTATTTTACTACCTTCAAACTTCAACGCCTTTTTGTACAGCATTTGTCTAAGACATACTGAGAACATTCATCCGGGAGATATGGCGAACTTTGAACCCTTTATTATTGCCTGGTTGGTTAGTTCGGGGTTTAACGTCCAGGGGCACCGGAGTGATAATATACGGCCCTAACGGGCGAGTCATGGGGGACAGGGACAGCCATCGCCTATTGAGCACGACCTGAACACTGATCAATTCAGGCGCACTGCAGCTGCGCCACTTTGATTCACCAGGACCATTTCACGGACGTGCTATCTGAACAAGCCCGTCTTATTGCCTGGAGCATGTCGGTTTATTTAGCCCATTATTGCTTATTGTCAGATGAAGGCTACATTACAGATATTAGATAGATCATCCATTTTAGTTCAAGGGTGGTGCCAGAATAGCTTGGCGCCTTAGGCGCCAAGCTATTCTGGCACCACTTTTGAACTAAAATGGTCCAATTAATTTCAAGCAATAGTGTATCAGGATGAAGAGGATTAAGCCCCCCCCCCCCTACCCCACCCCACCCCAACAAACCGCGAAACCAGATCTTAAAAACTAAAACAAAAAAACAAACAAACACCAAACGCATCGCAAGACAATTACGACTACAGGGCTTCAAAGAACATCGCTCTTTAACGGAGGAAGGTGGGAGGACGCAAGCGCATGCTGGCATTAGATAATCTCATCTACTATTACCAGGTCATTTTCAAGGCCCTACAAGAGAGGTAGGTCCTCACCCAGCCCCTTCCATCTGCAAGAGACATAGACGCTCATGAGCTCCCGCGTTCGCAGGGGCTCATAAGCATCTATGTCTCTTGCTGGGCGGAAATAAACCCCACCGACATCCTCAGTTTGAGGTAGCGACCGGTTGCGGTGTATTACGCGTGAACTGAAAGCACAGTCCAACTTGCAAGCAACGTAGATACTCATGGGCCCCTGCGGATGCAGGGGCCCATGAGAATCTATGTTTCTTGCTGTGCAGAGGTTAGTCCCACTGACACCCTCAAGTCGAGGTAATCCACATGAGTGGGTGTGCCGCGCAGCCTACGCCTGACAAGAAACATGCCGATGGACTCGGAAGCAGGAGTTGAGAAAAAGCGGTGCACGGGCGCGTTTTGTCACAGCAATGCGAGGCAGAGCCCAGCCCTCAGGTAATTATCAGAGCTGTGTTGCAGCTTGCGCCTTGCTTCTGGAGAATTGCTGGCATCGCTGGGCTGCATGTCATCAGATTTGTGCATGACCGACTAGACTGCACGAGGGGCAATCCGAAAATTTCTGGGTGTATTTCAAAGACGAGGAACAGTCTCCCTACAGACTTGTTTAACCAGGCTATGTCTGTAAAACGTTAATCCACGTGACTTCAATGATTGGCCAGAATGCCAGAGGGTTTTCCCGTGCTATTTTTACAATAAACAAAATATGTCTCTCTCCCTAGAGTTGTGCGAGAACGAAGAATATTTACAAAATTTTATATAAACCGTGATGCACGACTTTTAACGAAAACTGTCAAGCGAGGAATGCAGAACGGCTAAAATAGTAGCTCACGGCTGAGAAAACAGCTCGGGATAAACCCATCAAGACTGGGTCAAAGATTACAAACTGTTTAATTTTCCATGTGATAATGTTCATTGCTATTTGATTACATTTCATACGTTCACTATAAATAACTTATTGACAAGTCATGTTTAAAACGAAAACAAATGCTGCGCATTCACTTCCTGGGTCATATAAAATAGGTCAGCTTCCACCGACGTCATTTGTCGTTGAGTAAGCTGAGAAATGGCACGGTTATTTCGAAGCGAACAACGTAGGCTAGACGAGAAATAGCCACACAATTAGAATGCAATGCCAAGTCATCTTGCACCGAAGTTTTCTTTATAGCTGGGCTGATGCAACGTGCTCAGTCGCACAAACATTGCGGTCCAAGCTCTGCTCTAAAAGCTGTTGTCAGTAAACATGTAACCTTTTCCCTTCCACTGTACGTACGTTTGTTTACTCACCGAACAAACGCCAGAACATGTCCAAGAAACATGGATACAACTGAAGAAGAGAAGTACCCAACGGAGAAAGAAACACGCTTAGAAAAGACGGGTACAACGCAATTTATTAATATTTCGGGTAAATACCCTTTGTCAAAATAGACAAACAAACAAAACAGAGAGATTAGCCGCTACTTATCTTCATTGGCAGAAGGAATGTGGCAATTGCCACATTCCTTCTGCCAATGAAGATAAGTAGCGGCTAATCTCTCTGTTTTGTTTGTTTTGACAAAGGGTATTTACCCGAAATATTAATAAATTGTGTTGTACCCGTCTTTTCTAAGCGTGTTTCTTTCTCCGTTGGGTACTTCTTTGCTTATTACACGCTTGGCAGTCACCTTTTTGGTCTGGATTGTTTATGGATACAATGGGTCTCAGCAGGAGGATCCACGCCTCTTGCAGCAGGATCGTGTTCACTTTTTCTCGGCAGTGAAGGGGTTAATATGCAGTTTTCTTTTGTTCCCTATTTAACCCCTTCACTATCAGTGGGCGCAGGGCGTGTTTCCAGCTGACATCTTTGGCCATTAAAAGCCAAGGATGGCTAGTCTAAGGGACATGGACACACAGTGATTTCAGCAAGAGGCATAGATCCTCATGATCCCCCGCAGCTGCATCCAATGAATCGATTGAACATGTTGGTAAATCGGAAGGCACGTGTACCGCCACACATCACAAATGACCGTACATATCTCTTCCGTCTCATTAGTCGCTTGCGAAAGCCATGGTTTTCCACCAATCTAAGACGGCCATGCACAAATTAGCTATTTCTTGGAAACTGCAGGTGTGCTGATTGTGTAAACAGTTAATGTTGAAAACGTTTTGTCTTGGAAACTGCAGGTGTGCAAAGAAGGAGGGCAGGTCGAAATAAACAAGATGAGGATTCATCCAAAAGTCTACCGTATCGTTTGCAGCTCACATGCGTTTATCTTTTAGGAACATTCAGAGTTGTTCATATTTTTAGGCTTTTTTTTTTCTGATCCATTTCCCTCCTCTCTAAGCCAACCTCTGATCAACACACGTCGGCGCACACAAATAAAGACGGACACACTGCGCTTCTAGCCATTAGTATGCTTTGTGGGCCCGTGTAGGGACAGGAATCCATCTCCTTCTACTTTAACCCACCCTCTGATCCACTCACAATGGCACACAGAAATAAAGACGGACACACGGCGACTGCCGCCATTCGTAAGCTCTGTGGTCTGGCGTAGCATAGCTATTCTGAAGAAGAATGACAGCACGAGCAGCGATATGACGTCACTTCAAGCTTCACGTCATGGCATCATTAGTCCCACGACGTCGTGTTCATATTGACGACTCGATGTTATACGTCACTCATCGCAGTACTAACATTTGACGTATTAGAGGATCAACTTGGCAATTTTCTTGCTGATTTTCACGCTTAGGGCTAACATGTCACAATTTTTACCTAATCCTACCCGAGGGCTGGACAAACAGCAGGCATATGCACACACTGTTTATGAAAATCATGCTGGTATTAATGAGAAGATAGTTTTTGTTCGTAAAAGAAAAATTAAAGTTATGTTAGCTGTTTTACAAATGACTCCGAAAAGGTGGTGCAGAAAATTGTCTGATTTTCACACATAAGGCATACAGGTCACAATTGATCTAATCGTACCCGACAGCAGAGACAAACTGTACTTACTTACTTACTTACGCCTGTCACCCCTCCCTGGGTATAGGCCGTCGACGAGAGACCTCCAGCGACTCCTGTCCTGTGCTTCTCCTTCGATTTTACTCCAGGTGGTTCCCAGTCTCTTGATGTCTGCTTGGAGGTCTCGACGCCAGGTGTTTCTCGGCCTGCCTCTTTTCCTCTTTCTCTGGGGGTTCCATGACAATGCCTGCCTAGTGATACTGGAAGCTGGCTTTCTCAGACTGTGACCAGTCCATCCCCATCTTCTTCGCCCAATTTCATTCTCTGCTGTTATCTTCTCTGTTCTCTCCCAGAGTCTGACGTTGCTGATCTTCTCTGGCCAGTGGATTTTCAAAATTCTTCTAAGGCAACTGTTTATGAAGATCTGTTCTCTGTTGACTGTGGTTTTTGTCAATCTCCAAGTCTCTGCTCCACATAGGAGCACTGCTTTTACGTTGGAGTTGAAAATCCGGACTTTGGCGTGTTGTGACAGCTCTCTGGAACTCCACACTTTTTTCAACTGGAGAAAGGCTGCTCTGGCTTTACCGATTCGTGCTCTGACATCTGCATCAGTGCCGCCTTTTTTTGTCTATGATGCTCCCGAGATAGGTGAAGGACTCCACCTCCCCCAACGGGGTGCCAGCAAGCAAGACTGGTTTTTCCCTGGTTGCGTTCAGCCTCATTGTCTTTGTTTTCTGTTTGTGGATGGTGAGACAAACTGTAGGCTTATGTAAATACCGTATATCATGCGATTATTAATGAGAAGATTTTTTTTTCGTAAAAAAAGATTCTATTGTCATTTTAAGATTAACACATATAATTCGTGAAATTAGTTCCCAAAACGTAAAAATATATATATTTTAAACATATTCAATTATCACTCAAAACGTTCTAGAGGTACAATGCTGGTTAACGAACTCATTCAATATCTCAGTTTTTTCTAGCTATATGCAAAATATTTAGTAAAAATAAGAAAAATTACGAACTCCAGTGTGGATCAACCGGTTTTTGTGAAACGACCATTATCTCGCCAATGAGCATCTTAATTTTTAAAAAATCCAATAAAAGGTCTCGAGATAATTCTTTTAGGGACAATATCCTAAAATTTCAAGCTTGTCCGACCTCAAACGATAGCTCTAGTCGGTGTCTCTCTCACACACACACACACACACACACACACACACACACACACACACACACACACACACACACACACACACACACACACACACACACACACACACACACACACACACACACACACACACACACACACACACACACACACACACACACACACACACACACACACACACACACACACACACACACACACACACACACACACACACACACACACACACACACACACACACACACACACACACACACACACACACACCACACACACACACACACACACACACACACACACACACACACACACACACACACACACACACACACACACACACACACACACACACACACACACACACACACACACACACACACACACACACACACACACACACACACACACACACACACACACACACACACACACACACACACACCACACACACACACACACACACACACACACACACACACACACACACACACACACACACACACACACACACACACACACACACACACACACACACACACACACACACACACACACACACACACACACACACACACACACACACACACACACACACACACACACACACACACACACACACACACACACACACACACACACACACACACACACACACACACACACACACACACACACACACACACACACACACACACACACACACACACACACACACACACACACACACACACACACACACCACACACACACACACACACACACACACACACACACACACACACACACACACACACACACACACACACACACACACACACACACACACACACACACACACACACACACACACACACACACACACACACACACACACACACACACACACACACACACACACACACACACACACACACACACACACACACACACACACACACACACACACACACACACACACACACACACACACACACACACACACACACACACACACACACACACACACACACACACACACACACACACACACACACACACACACACACACACACCACACACACACACACACACACACACACACACACACACACACACACACACACACACACACACACACACACACACACACACACACACACACACACACACACACACACACACACACACACACACACACACACACACACACACACACACACACACACACACACACACACACACACACACACACACACACACACACACACACACACACACACACACACACACACACACACACACACACACACACACACACACACACACACACACACACACACACACACACACACACACACACACACACACACACACACACACACACACACACACACACACACACACACACACACACACACGGCGCCAAAAAAGACATTCTCTAGCAAAGTTTGCGTAGCTAGACGTGACGACATTTTTATCTTGTTACTTCTTTGCCAGCATTTCTGCCCTGCACGCCAAAAACGTCACGTGCATGCTCCGGAATGCGCTCCGACTAGCCCAATTTCAAAGTCTGCCGTATTTTCAATACGGCAGACAAAAAGCAAGCCTCATGAAAAGAGTTTGATCAGAAAGGCCCTGACCTATACAGCGACGTCAGTCATAATTAATAACGTCACAGGCAGACTTGTATCTCTGTGTGAATAGATCAGATCAGTGAACGTGTTTAGTCTGGCATGACGTCAGATCAAGCGTCTTCGATGTAATTATGTGTTCTCAAATTTGTTTCATTCTACGGGTCACTTTGAGTGACTTCTGCACAAAACATGGATCTAAAAATTTTTAAACATACCTGCTCTCAGTTATCGAATTTCGGAAGTGAATCGAGACAAATTCGTTGTTTAAATTCGCGAAAAATTATGGCTTTTCGTCACATCTCGACTGTCACGAATACACTTAGCGCTACGTGTTTTCGTTTATTCAAGCCACAGTGTCGATGTGACAAAAGCCATACATTTGTCGAGGATCTAAAGAACTAATATGGTCGTAGACACGTCAAACTGTGTGCACCACTACCCACCACCATTGCATGTGCTGTCGCCTTTGTTGAGGTTTATTTAACCCATTTAGTCCCATTGCACTATAGCAGGCGGTGGACTGACCATGATAATTCAAAGAGAGTGCCAAATTACCTTGGCGCCATCAGGCGCCAAGCTAATCTGGCACTCTCCTTGAATTATCATGGTGGATCCATCTCATGAAACTGATACATAGCAACAATGTAACACCCCCCCCCCTCCCACATTTTTTTTTAATGCAGCCTGGGGCTAAATGAGTAAATGCGATGGATGCTGCGTTCTTCCGCGTTCACGCGAGCAGCTTGTACCAGCGACTCGCAATCAAATCGACACGAGTTCTCACAGGCAGCAGTCAGGTTTCCTCTAAACAGCGCGATCCTCATCCAGGTCCCACCATCTCCAAGCGGCATACATTTTCATGTGCCCCTGAATTCGCAGGGGCTCATGAAAATCTACGTCTCTTGCGCTAAGAATATGCCGCATTTACACCTTTGCTCCTCAGGTAGGGAGTAAAGGCAGGTTTGGTCCTGTGACTGCGACGCTCAGGCCGGGTGCACGCAACGCCGATCTTCAACGTCTGATTAAACATGGTAATTAGCTTAATTAACCTCTAGCGAGATGAAAATTAGCTCTTTGTCTACCAGACACGACTGCAGGAGACCATGACATTTCAATTGTAGTGCCTGTTAAAGGCACGAAACTAATCAGGAAGCCCACTCAGCTGTCACCAGGGATACGGCGTTAGAGAGGTGGCGTTTGCTGCGAACGACTTCCAACAACGCAAGAGAACCAGTGGCCAGTTGCATGCGCGAGCTTAGTCCTGCGCCAGCCACTAAGCAAGGCGCACCGCTGTAGCGGCGCGCCTTGCTTAGTGGCTGGCGCAGGACTAAGCTCACTCATGCAACCGACCACAGGTCGCGGCAGAGACTGAACTTCGACTAGCTTGTGCCATATCTTACACAATTCTCGGAACATCTCCAAAAGGCATAGATCCTCATGAGCCCATGGGGCTCATGAAGATCTATTCCTCTTGGAGATGTTGGGGAGTGTTGTCTATGCTTCTGGTACATACTTGTTATCCGCCGTGACTGACTTCGCTCAGCTCTCGTTCGCTGCTGGGAATCATCGTTCGGCGTCAGTACACGTAGCCTCACTATTGATCACGGCAGCTCATCAGTTCCCGAAACATGCAGGTAGTGCTGAGCATGCGACAATGATCCTTTACACTCGTTGACTGTTGGTAGCGGTTTTTGTCGAGGTGAAGCCAGGCCTTGCAAAGAATCACCTCGACAAAACAAGGTACCGACAGCTAAAGAGTTAATGATACTCGCGCTACAAAGTTATAGAAGCTTACAGCAACAATAAACTGAAAAATTGAAACGATTTCAATTTCAAGACACTACTACTACTACTACTACTACTACTACTTAACTAGGGGATTTGTGTGGCACCTATGTGTGATAAACTTGCTTCAGACACAGTAAAAACAAAAGAGTACAGCGAAAACAGCAGAAACTGACCATATGCATGTCTTCAAGCTAAAAAAAAACCCGTCACCTCCTTCAGTTGCCACATCCCTTCTACGAAAGAAGATAAGTAGCGGCTGATTTCTCTGTTTGTCTATTTTGACAAAGGGTATTTACCCGAAATATTAATAAATTGTGTTGTCCCCGTCTTTTCTAAGCGTGTTTCTTTATCGTTCGGTACTTCTTTTCTTTTTATGTCTTCAAGCTGTTTTCGGTGTTAATATTGTTGGTTTTTTCTTTTTTCTTTTCGTTACTAAACAGGCAAATTATATATAAAAATTCCTGCGAAAAAGGTTTATCACAGAAAATAAGTGTTTACAGATGAATGTAAAGTATGATTTGCATGTGCTTAACCTTTGGCTGTCCGCACTGCCTTTTGTCGAGGTGACTCCTGCAGGAGCACGCACTACAGGCAGCCAAAGGGTCTGACTGACATTTCCTATGACCTGAAACTGCTTCAGAGGGCTTCTCCAAACCTGCTTGTGTTTACGCTGGAAACCGGTAAACTGTGAAACGGTGTTCATTTGCTCAGTTTCTGATTCACGGATCTACCTCAGTACGGTCGTCCGCATTTATCCTCGTATCGTCAGTAATAATGAGGTTTGGTTTGCGACAAACGACTCCCAACAACGAACGAGAGCGAAGTCGCCGGTATGGGGAAAAGTTTGTGCTGGAGTGTGGTGTACAGTTGTAAGCCATAACCAGGTCAGGAAGGTGTTTCGGCCACTGGCGTTGCTGGTCTTCACTCAAGTTCAACAACAGCTGAAACATGGTGCGGTTGAACCGCTCGCACTGCCCATTTCCCTCAGGGCTAGTGCGGCTCTTTTTTTTTTTTTACACCATAGTGTTTGCATAGCTCTTCGATCACCTCCGCTTCAAAACTCCTGCTTTGGTCACTGTGAAGCCACAGTTTGTGCAGTCTGGTCTCTAGTGGAAACGGCTTGCACGAACTTTGTGAAAACGTCCATCATTTGGCTGCACCTGCTGCTGTTCCCCCTCGTCCGCTATCATAGGATCAGCCTGCCGTCTCCCTTGCTTGTGCCCCTCAAGTTCCTTCGCCCGGTCATCAGCGCCTCCCTCTGCCCTGTACTGCTTTTTGTTGTGACTCCTTACCCAAAGTTGAACATCCTGCTCGCAGCCCCAGTTGTAGCCGTGCGGCTGAGAGGTGTGCAAAATGTGGGGGAATTAAAAGAGAGCCAAGATGGTAGTCATGGTGCTTTGTATTTATTACTACCACAACATTAAAAAGCAGTACCAGCAAACAAACAAACTAAATAATAAGTAATGGTGCCGAAATACAATAATGTACTTGAACCGGCTAAACTATGAACAAGATAATGTATTACATGGCTAATTAAAGTATATGATGACATAATATGCGACTAATTGAAATAGTATCATAAAGAACATAACCAAATGACATGCAAAAGAAAATATACAAAGGTATGGATGACTAAATGACACTGGGCATATGCTCATGTGATGAAAAATTTCCTAGTCCTACAGAAAGTGAACTAGAAAACATAATGCAGCCTTAAACCTTTAAAGTGAGCTGCACACAACAATAACGTTTGAGGTCGCATTGCAGCAGCGATCCCGTATCGTTAATTTGGTAACGATAGGGGCGCGTTATTTGAGGTCACATAACACAAGCTATCCCGTATCATAAGTAATTATAGGGGTGTTCTACTTGAGGTCGCATAACAAACGCGTTCTCGTATCATTTACAATGACAAGAGCGCACTATGTATCGTACGCATAACCCTTGAGGTCGCATAACAAAAGCGAGCCAGTGCGATACAGATTCGGAATCCCTGAGACACGCCAATGCGCCACTGCGGGAGAAAGTTGGTATCCACCCTCAAAGTACTACGCACGTGTCAAAAAAAAAAAAAAAGAAAAAAAAAAGAAAAAGAAAAAAAGTATCTAGTCAATAAATTGAATAAGTCAATAGATCAATAAATGAACACATGATTACTGACTACTCAAATATATGGCTGGGCACTAAAGACTAATAGTAGACAGTGCACAGAGCTATTGAAACATATAAAATCGCCTAGTGCGCCAATAACTTCAGAATGAACTTAAACTTTTCATGCAACAATAATACAAAATCATGAAGTCATAAGTCACGATTGCCAGTCTTCGATGCGCAAATTAGATTTCTAGGCTCAACTGCCATACAATAACCTCAAGTGAAACTAACATAGACTCTTGCCGTGTTATCCTATGGCAGTGGGCTGCGCCGCTGGGCAGGTACATCAGTCCTAGCATACTATGACGATCCTCACTGGTAGGAAGGTCAGTCGAATGCATTACTTGACGTTGGTTTTCTTACCAACGGGTTTAGACATTTTCAGCTGATAATCTCCGATTTAATATTCTGTGATCTAAATGTCCCATTACTGACTAATCTGAAAGTAACAAAAGGTGAAATACCACAAAGTTACAGCAGTCGCAGTATGCATGACCTATGGCAAGACGACCTGGCAATCACTAGGAATGACTCGGCTGCGTGGCATCAGCCTTCCCATTGGACCCATAGCACACCCGCTCTGGGTAGGAGCCGACCCAGCTAGGAAAAATCCCGCTTGACTCGGCTGGGATTCGAACCCGGATCTCCCAGCCGCCACTGACACGCCGCTAACCACTGCGCTACGGAGGCCGGTTGTCACTGGCATTTCAAGGGAAAACAAGATGTTCTGTCCCCTGGGAGTTGGCCGCTGCTCATGAACAGACTTCAACACTTTTGAAAAGAGAATTCGTATGTGATATTTTACATTGACTGCGCACTCCACTGTTTTAAAAATTAGAGAAAATGTGTTTAGTGCCCCTAGTTTCTTCTCATCAGAGACCAGCCACTCCTGATTGGACTGTTTGATGGGGATGCCGTTACAGGGAAAGCAAGTATCATCTTCAGTGATGACATCACACGGTCGTTAGAGGCCATTCATGCTAAAGGTTTGTAGTTAATTTAAGCAATCAACGTTCTGTTGCATTTGAGCCTCTGTCAAGAAAGGGGGTATCCTTATTGCAGATAGTTTTTGGAGGTCAAGGTTATTGCGCACTATCTTTTGAACTGTTTAAAGTTAAAGATCGAAAGTTTAAGATATTTCTCCAAATAACAGCACCGTATGCATATTTTCCTATTAGTGTGTAAATAAGTGCAAACTTTGCTCGTTCCTGGCTGAAATTTGACAGTCAGACGAGTACTCATCTTCAAAGTCATCTCTTTCATAGTTACATTGCACAATCCTCTTGCAGTTAGTGCCTGACAATACACAAGTACCTTCTCAAACAACTTTCAATTTTATTTGGATTTTGACAGAACGGTCTCAATGTTTCACTGATTTGCAAATGTAGAAATACATTTATTAGTTGGGAGAGTCCACTGTTTTCAAGCAGAACTGTTTACATCACTTTATCAATGATGTCACACAGCGGCATGGCTAAAGATACCAGCACCATATTGTGTACGAATAAAGGGCAAAGGTTGAATTTTGTTTTGATACTAATTTTATTTATGTGACTTCAGTAGTTTACAGATAGTGGCCCAACTATCATTACTTTCTGATCATACCTCGCATCTCCAGCAGGCGTAGACTCGGAATAAAGCATGCAGCGTATTAACCCTTTGGCTGTCGCCAGCACGTTTAGTCGAGGTGGTTACTACAGGCATCACCTCGACTAAACGCGCTGCCGACAGCTAAAGGGTTAAAGGTCTTAAAAGATAGGCCAGGGCTAGCAGTGTGCCTTCATTGCCATTAACTCCTTACGCTCTGAGGACGAAATTATCAAATTTGTGTAGATATCCTCTGAGGTCTATATCACAGTTCAGGAGACAGATCGACCATGGTATTTCAAGGCTGGTGTCAGAATAGCTTGGCGCCTAGAGGCGCCAAGCTATTCTGACACCAGCCTTGAAATATCATGGTCGATCCACATTCTGTCGTAGTCTTTCATGGCGTTATAGGTTAAAGAGCCATTTCATACATATTTACATCTTTGTTAAGGAGAAAGTAAACGAACGATTTTAGCTTTCCGGGCGGGAAAGTCATCATTACTAGAATCGCTGACTTGCGGATTTTCACAGATCGGCTTGCGGATGACCTACTGACCTGGTTTAGACGTATTTGGCACGTGCAGCGTAAGACAAAGGCTGATTTTGTTCAGAGTTAAAAATATTGATCTACTCTACTCTACTCTAATCTATCTTATCTATCTTATCTATCTTATCTATCTTATCTATCTTATCTATCTATCCCGTAGTCTTGCCGACCGCCGGTTGGGGCACCACTGATGACTTGGCAACCAGCTCCCTCCATTCCACTCTGTTCTTTGCCATTCTTAGTCTGTCGCTCAGGTTCAGTCCTATCCACTCTGAGATATTGTCCTCCCATCTTTTTCTCTGTCTTCCTCTCCTTCGCCCTCTTTGCACAGTGCCCTGCAGGACCGTGTCTTGGCAAGCCCTGATGATCGCGTGACATGCCCATACCACTTCAGTTTGCGTTTTTCACAATGGCTAATAGGTCTTCATAGGGCCCAATGGCTTGCCTGATTCTGCTTCCCACTTCCTCGTTCGTGATGTGATCTCTGTACGAAATGCCAAGCGGCCTTCGAAAACATCTCATTTCAGTGGCTTGTATCCTCCTTTCAAGGTCTGCTTGAGGGTCCATGACTCACAGGTATATAAGAACACTGCGATGACTAAGGAGCGCATCAGTCTGGTCTTGCAGCAGAGTGTGCCGTTTCTGTCCTTCCATATGGTCTTCAGCTTTGTCAGCGCTGTTGTTGTCTGCGCAATCCTGGACAGTATTTCTGGTTTTGATCCCTCATCTGTCACAATGGCTCCTAAGTACCTGCATTTCTTAATTGTTTCCAGTTTTTGACCTCCAACCATGACTTCAGTGCCAATGCCACTGGCGTTATTGGTCATCAGTTTGGTCTTCTCTGCGCTGATGTCCATCCCAAACGCAATGGCTGTACTGTCCAGATTTACCACAAGCTGAGCTAACTCCTCCTCTGTCCCTGCAAGGCCATCAATGTCGTCCGCGAAGCGCAAGTTCTTGATTGTTCTGCTCCAATACTGACAGTTCCTTATTATCTTTCAGAGCGTCCGTCATGATTCTTTCCAGGAAGATGTTGAAAAGAGTAGGTGAGAGCAAGCAGCCTTGTCTGACTCCGACTGTTGTCCTAAACCGATTTCCTATTTTGCCGTTGAAGCAGACTGCGCTAGTGGTCTTGTTGCAAAGGTTTTCTATTACTTTGATCAGGTTGGCATTGATGTTGTACAACTTCATGTGGACCAAAGGGCTACATGCCACACCCTGTCAAACGCCTTCTTAAAATCCACAAAGACATGTAGAGGACTTGCTGGTGCTGGAGGTACCTCTCACATAGAACTCTCAGGTTGAAGATCTGCTCAGTTGTGCTGCGCCCTGGTCTGAAGCCTGCCTGTTCCTCAGCTATGATTTCCTCTGCCTGTGGCTTCAACCTGTTCAGTAAGATCTTTAACATGACTTTGCTTGGGTGGCATACAAGACTGATCGTGCGATAATTCTGGCACTGTTGTAAGTTGCCTTGTTTCGGGAGAGTTATTATAAGTGATTGAGTCCATGGTGTGGGCCATTCCCCTGACTACCAGATCTTACTGCAGATAGTTAGTAAGGCGCTTATCATGTCTTCTCCCCTTTCTTGGACTAGTTCTGCAGGGATGTTGTCTGCTCCTGCTGCCTTTCCTTTTTTCAGAGACTTCACGGCAGTCTCTACTTCTTCTCGGAGGATGGGATAGTTGTCGCTGTTGGTCACTGGTGGGGTATGCCTGGGTCCCCTGTAGCTCGGTGGTTATACAAATCTGAGCAGTACTCTGTCCATCTCTTCAGAATGTCTTGGTCTTCCGTAAGACAGTTCCCTTCGCTATCTTGAATGATAGAGGAGCGTCCTTGTTTTGTACTGGTCAGGTCTTTCACCAGCTGGTATGCTCTTTTGCTATTATTTTTGTTCAGATTTTCTTCTATATTGTGTTTACACTGGTCTTCAATCCACCTCTCCTTTTCCTTTTTTCATGCTTTTCTTAATATCCTGGTTAATTTCCCTGTATTGTTAAGCTCATTCTACCTCCGACTTCTTTTTCTTTAATTCTCGACGCTTTTCACACAGATCAAGGATGTCAGCTGTAACCCAAGTTTTCTTTGCTTGTCGGTATTTGCCAAGGATCTCACTAGCTGTTAGTATTACAGCAGTGTTAAATGTGTTGATCAGTGTGTCCACATCCGTGTCTTCTGCACCTAGAAGTAAAAGTGGTGCAATTCTTTCTCCTATCTTTGCCTCGAAGGCTTCCGCTATCTCTGGATCTTTTAGCTTCTCGAGGTCGAACTTGATTCTGGTGGGACCCTGCTTGTTGACTTTCTTCAGGCGGAGTCGGAAGGTCATCATTACTAAGTCATGGTCGCTTCCAATATCTGCTCCTGGAAAAAAGTTTGTCTTGGCAATGTTCACACTAGTTTGGAAGCCTCTCTTCACCTTGATGTAGTCAATTTGGTTATGGTGCTCTCCATTTGGGCTGTGCCATGTCCACCTTCTGGATGCTTTGTGTGGGCCAAACGTGTTCATCAGCTTCAGATCATTTGCGCTGGCAAATTCCATGAGCCTTAAGCCTCTGTCGTTGGTCTCTGCATTGCAGTAGCGTCTACATGTGCCTTTCCAGTTCTTACCAGCATCCTCTCCTATTTTGGCATTCCAGTCTCCCTGCACCACAAGAATGTCTTTCTTGGGGGTCTGGTCCAGGACTTCTTGCAGTTGGTCATAGAAGTCTTCTATTTCCTCATCATCATCGTTTGTTGTTGGAGCGTAAACTTGTACAATGGTGATATTAAATGGGGTTGCCCTCAAGCGTATGGTGATAAGCCTGCTGGAGACTGGCCGACAACTCATGACAGTGTTCACGATGTCTTTGTGGACGAGAAATCCGACACCCTGTTCGTGTTTGTCATCTCTGCCACTGTAGTACAATTTGTGGTTTTCCTGGGTTGATGTTTTCGCAAGGTTCTTCCATCGTACTTCGCAAAGTCCTAGGATGGTCCAATGGTATCTGTTTATTTCGTGTGTCAGTTCCTCTACCTTTCCAGTCGGTCTTAATGTTCTGACGTTCCGCCAATGCTGATGTTTCTGGCACGGAGTTTTGATGGTGCACCAAAACACACTTAACACATCTGTCCTGACGCAAGACAGAAGGCGCGGTCCTTGTTCCGGGCGACGACCGATCCGGTATGGATTGAGGTAAGGTTGTCATTGCATGTGGTGTGTCTTGGGCAAATGAACCTGGAGAGCCCATCCCTCTCCAGGCTGTTGACCACAACCGAAACTCCACATAACTAGTAGCTCGCCTTGGTCCTGGACACGTGGCCGATGAGAACTTCATGGGACTCCTTCGCCCTGGGTGGTGACTTCATCAAGGAAGTTGATACGCCCAATCAGGTACCGTGTCAGCACCCTAGCCTTTGGTTATCCAAAACCTAACCTGCAAGGCAGCAGGGGACTCGTGAAAGGCGGGTCGTTTGTGTCCCGTGTAGATGTGAGCATCTGCCCACTGCCCAAAAGTTAAAAATAACTACCACTAAGACCTGGGGGCTCATACGGGACTAGCACGCATGCATGCCGCAGGAACACACTTGCAAATACGTGTGGACACGCACATCAGTACCGTCGCCAGGCAGCAAAGACATTCATGCACGCATGCACGCAAACAAGCATCGCCATCATCACCACCACCACCACCGCCACCTCAGGGAAACAAAAGAACTACGCCAAAAAGACTTTGATTTATTATGTCGATAACGACAAGTTGTTTTTTGTTTGCGATAAAAAGCTTACCTATTTATAATTAAACAGCGGACTGACGTCATAGCAAACTAAAAATAATTCTCTGCATAAGCATGAGACTGTCACTGACTTTTGTTTATGATCGGCATAGCCGTGTGGTGTTCTGTGATTGTGAACCTTACGGACTTGTTGCCTGTATATTGTTATACCATTACCGAAGTATGGCTGCGACATATCACAGATGACGTAAGTCGGGACAATGAAAGCAGGAATCATCACGACAAAAGCGCTACCGACAGCCAAATGGTTATTTCATTCTCTTATGACATTCGTCTGACAGGCACAAAGTCAAATCCAGAACAAAAACGCGACTGCGAAGTACATAAAATCCAAAGTAGCAGCCAGCCAAGAATTGTGCTTTGAAAGGACGAGAAAACATTTTACTTTACAAACGAAAAAATGCAGAGTTTATCCTATAAGTGAAATGTTCTGATATTTTTCGTCTGCCGCATTGAGGTGGGACGAGGTGGAGCGCATTCAATAGCAAATACATTTATGCGGAATCAGTGACGTCAAAAGCGACTTGGCGTCACGTTCTAGAGAAAGACGTAAACAAAGCAATTAGTGACGTCGCGTTTGGCGACGACGATGGTAAACGTATATCTGGCGCCATGTGCCGCGCGTGCCGGCGTGCGTGCGTGCGTGTGTGTGTGTGTGTGTGTAACGTCCATCGATATATCGGTGTTTGTGACATTACAAACTTGATATTTTATGGTGTTTTTTCCCAAGAAATACCTAGAGATCGTCCGAGGATACCACACTTGGAGTGCTAATTAAGGCTGTCCGGTGGGCGAAATTTCTTTTGCCAACCGAGTTCCACGCAATCTCAACGCATAGTTCAAACTCTGTTGGTAAAAGAAATTTCAACTGCGAAATTTCAGTGGACTGATCATCGCATGCCTGTGATCAGGAACCTAGACCGTCATGTCGCTCTGTGGTCACGGTCAACTGAATATCTGTGTTTTACTTTGATTTTAATTTCATTTATGTCGGTCAAGTACTTTACAACTTGAATGGCAGCCCAATTATCATTACCTTTTTAAAAAATCATACCTCTTAGCACATCATGTGATATTTCCTACTGCCCTATCCAACTGCCCTAATTCCTACAACCCATGGAGGGGCTCAGCGATTTCGCAAAGATCCTCCTATACTTTTTTTCTAATACTGGCATTAGTTTCACATAATTTGGACCTCCGCACACCCACCCGTACCCCTCATACCCCTTCCCAGTAAGCAACGGCTGTCGGGCCCACGACGGCCGCAGTCGGCCTGCGCACGGCTGTGCGCGGGCCTACTGCGGTCGTCGTGGGCCCGAAGCTGTTTTACTACTGGGGTCAGTTTCTCCATCACATATCCCAAGCCTCGTTTATTTCCGCCTGGAGGCAATGTATCATGTATGATTTCAGTCAGTGGGGTAGGCAGCCTGTTTATGTTAGCTCTGCAGAATTCGCCCACATGATGCACAATTAAAATGATGCTGCCGGCCCCAGAATATTGACCGCTGTATAGTGTATTATTTCACCATGACTAACACACATTCATGCTTTTATTGTCTTTTTACACCTGGTCATAGCCACCTGCACGAACACAGGGGCTCCCTCGACACACTCTGCTGCACCGACACGCATGGGATGGTCGTTGATGAATCGATCATCTCTGTCGGTATAACAAGGGGTAGTAGGAAATAACACTATTTAACCCCTTCGCTGCCTAGGCGGAAAAAAGTCAACCCCACCCAAGTGCAGGAGGTATACATCATCAGGAGGTATAGAAGAGATATAGCTCTTGCTCTGCTCCTTTGACGCCGGGTTGGAGATATTCGACGTTTAATTTACAATGGCATAAAAAACACGATATGCGTTCACTGGCAGTGGGGTTAACTCATTATACCCCAGACACACCACAGCAAGATATGGATCGACCATGATAGTTCAAGGGTGATGCCACAATAGCTTGGCGCCGATGGGCGCCAAGCTATTCTGGCATCACCCTTGAACTATCATGGTCGATCTGTGTCCTGCACTGCAATGCAGTCCTCAGAGAACCGTCAACGGCAAAATTTGGGGATTTCGGTGTTGGGGTAGAATGAGTTAAGGTGCTTGTCATTGTTATAGAGATGACTTGAGGCTAGTATGTCCTGCTAGCCATGAATCCGTGATCGATCACGTAATGATTATCCCTGGCCTGTGGTCCGCATAATCAGTTGGTTCCGGCGTTGGCATTTGCACACTGAGCCGCCTACACGCCCACAATGACGCGTGCACACCTACACGCGAGAAGAACAGGGATTGTCTGTGGGTCCGATTGCCTAAGGGAGGATACTGCTTCCGAACTGAAAATCTCTCGTGGGTATTACGTCCCTTCATCCGAACCGTGTTTTGTTACTCCACCACAGTGGGAGAAGAACAGAAGTTACGTCAAGAGTTATGTCCCTGCCTCGGAGCGTCAGGACTCAGGTTAGTTAGAATTTTATTGACGTCTGGACAACAGATTGAGTTTTTGAAATCTTTGGCAAATTCAACGTCAACTTGATAACCGTCACGGGAGCGTGGACACAGAATGGTTTCAACAAGAGGCATAGATCCTCATGCGCTCCCCCCACCCCCCACACTTTGGTACCGGTCTCAGGCCACTTTACAAATTTCAAATACAAGCGATCAAAAATCTCTAACTTCAGTAGCTGACTGGCCCTTCGTTTGTCTTGTACTGTGTTTGTCTTAAATGGCCGTAAATCCGTGTCTGTTTCGTGAGTGTGTGTGTTGGGTTTCAGGCGCGGCGCTTTGAGTCGATTTCCCCAAAATTGAGATAAAGCGCCTATATAATAACGGTATTATTATTATTATTATTATACCTCTTGAAGTTAGGTGGTGTTACATTTATTCGGGAATGAAGGTACTAAACGCGATAGTTACTCCTCCTCCTCCTCCTCATCATCATCAACTGACATAACGCACGCAGACTCTCCCCGGTCGCGGCACGTACAGACTCACATCACAACAGACGCATGCACAGCCACTGACTCAGACGGGCGCATTCACGTGGTACAACTCAAACACTATTTCTCTTTCTTCTAAGCCCTTTCACTCTTAAAAACAAATAACGTAAACTCTAAAGATTCTCTACACCATACACTTCTCACTACAAGCACATCAACACCGCATACACATACACAACGTAAAAACCAGGATAGGTAATTGTCCTCACAATCCAACCTGTTTCACTGGTGTTATCGTTCTGTAACGTTCTGTCCTTCCACGTCTAGACGTGTAGTTTCTCGCGTCGCACGCTTCTGATTAATTCCCCGTTTCTCAGTCGTACCGTGGACGTCCTCCTGACTCGCTCCCGTAGTGCAGTCTAATGACCCGGGTGTCTAGGCACCGGTCGCTCACTCCTTGAGTGGTGAAATGATGACCTCACGATAGGTCCCTCTGGCGGCAGCCTCCGTTGACTGACGTCTCGGCGTCACGTCGCTCCGCTCCACACAAGAACTCTGTACAATAAAGTGCTAATATCATAACACTTGCTAAATGCACACATATTGGATGATATGAGGTACATTACGTAACCTGGCCGATACAAATAATCTATACGTTCATTCACACACTCGCGCTTCATAAAACAACCTAAATTCGCAACACACCATAACTCAGTCTCTACATTGAAACAGACTATAACATGACACACACGCCATACACGGATTCCTACATAAAAAAGACTATACTTAACACAACCACGTATTACCGTCATAAATGGCTTAGGCATACACACCTCACATTCCTTAGTTATCCATCTCGATAAATAACTACATAAGAAAATCACCGGTTATCTCAACCAATTCTAAACCAATATAACTGAACCATATCAACGCTACACAACCGGACTAAATCTTACTAAAGCATACTACCTTTAATTCAGTAGCTGTCGATAATACATATAAAAACATACCTGAAATCTAGGTCTCAGAATCTTGGAATACGGCTAGCATATCCAACATACGTCCGTCCTCACTGACAGAATAGCCTGTACTGAATAACCTAAAGCTATGTTAGACTGAGCTGCGGCCCAAAACTCTGTGCAGATCGTTTTCATCACGATTGCACGAACCTTGTGCATACACGGAATATACGTTACACAAAACCTCTGACAAGACCGTACCGCAAAAACCCTGTGTGAACTCTATGCTTGGGCATAGAGCTTCATCACAATCATCATCACGTATTACTATTGTCATTATTATTATTTATTATTATTATTATTTATTATTATTATTATTATTATTATTATTATTATTATTATTATTATTATTATTATTATTATTATTATTATTATTATTATTATTATTATTATTATTATTATTATTATTATTATTACTATTATTATTTGGCCACTGTCATCTCGGAATTTCGCAGACTGCAAACATGTTCAGTCAAACCTGCTATAACAGTCACCTTTACACGGCGCTCCATTGCAAACACACAAAAATATTTATACCGTCCCCTGTTCTTGGTCTTGCACAACGATAACGTAACAACCTTGCAAGGGAGATTACAACAGATAAAGGCGATGCGTGACGAACGTTGTGGACGAGTTGTCTTTCTTGAACCGCTGCGCCCTCGGCTTAGTCAGTCTCTCGCCTCCTACACTGACGTCAGTATAACAAGTGTCAGCAGAGGAAGCTGCCTTCCTCATAGGCCTAAAGGCGCAAGGCTATTCTGACACTACCCATGAACTATCACGGTGGATTCTTATCTTGCTGCAGTGTTATCAGCGCTGAACGTTTTTCACAGCAACGGGAGCTCAGATTCAGTCGCCGGCACTGAACTCCACATCGCCGGAGTCGGGGTCGCTGGTGGTTGGTTGTAGTCTTGACCCATTTATCCCCAGACGCCCTACAGCGGGAGATGGACCGATCATGATAATTCAAGGGTAGTGCCAGATTAAATTATCATGGTCGATCTATTACCTGCAGCAGGCCGGGCACAAAGTCGTTACCTGACACCTCCCAAATTTTGGAAATACGGCCGTGGGGTTTAAGCTCCAATAGTTTTCAGACTTAACAACAAACGCAAGTTCAAGGGTAGTCACAATGCAGATTAAACCCGGTTAGCAAAAGGTGATCGGGATAATGTGGGCTTTCAGTTGGCCATCATCCGTCCGAGGACGTATTGCTAACTTCTACATTACGTGTAACCCCTTCACTGCCGAGAAATAGTGAAGACGATCCATCTACAAGAGACAGAGCATCATGTGCCCCCTCCCCCACCCCACCCCCCACCCCGCCAGAGAATTCCGGGCGTACGAGGTTTTATGCCTCTCATGGGCAGATGGGGGGGGGGGGGGGGGTCGGAGGTGATTGGGTTACAGAGGTTCCGAAGCCCCCCCTCCCCCTCCCGCCAGTCAAAAAATACTTTAAAGTGCTGTACTGTACTATAATCCAAGTTCCTTTACTGGAGTTTGGACTCCCCCCCCCACCCCCCACCACCCGCCCCCCCCTTCCACCCCCATTTTACATTTATGCGCCAGAAGTGTTAATGTTACACACACACACACACACACACACACACACACACACACACACACACACACACACACACACACACACATACACACACACACACGCACACACGCACGCACGCTCCCACCTCCCACTCCCGCCCCCGGCCCTCTCTCTCTCTCTCTTTCCCTCTGCCCCCGGCCCTCCCGGCTTTTTCATAAAATTTCTGTTCCTTTTCATATTTAGTTTTATTTTTCCGGCTGGTGGTGGAAAGGTGCGGCAGGTCCTCACACACGCTTGTTGCCTACCCCCCCCCCCCCACCCCCCACCCCGTCTCCCGCCCCCCCCCCCCTCCCCGCCTCCCATCCCTGTTTTTCCAAGTTTTTTTTTTTGTCGGCCAGTGGAAAGCAAGGTCTGACCTCTGGGCGCCGTTTGGCTCAGGTTGAAGGTCCCAAACAAAAAGTTTGAACACCACCTCCCTCCATCCTCTCTTTGAAGGTAACTGCTCCGCATCTACCTCTTACTCCCATCACTTTGTATCCTTGTCTCGTTAACAAAGGTTTCTAATATGGATAATAAGATGGCGCCCGTCTATGGCGGCACGATGTCAGGTGTGCTCAGTTGTGGATGGGATGCTTGTGTTGGCGTTTCTACTGGAGGAGACATTCAGTTTTCGCGACAGGTACGACCGTAATGTGCTCCTCAACATCAGAGATTTGCTGAATGAATGTGACTTGAGTGGAAATGCTCGTTTTAAGGATGTAAACTTTCAAATTTCAAACTGGGTCACAGCATCTCACTTTGACACAGATCGTGACCGGCACGTGCGGAAACGGGGTCGAAGGAGCGGAGCTCTTGTGAGACTTCGCCGTCGCAATTTACGCCCCCCACCCCACCCCACCCCCCCGCTACCCGCCATGTTTCTTTCAAACTTTCGATCTCTTCGAAATAAATCTGACGAACTATTGTGCCATCTAAAGACTAAACGAGATTTCAAGGACTGTTCTTTATTTTGTTTTACTGAAACGTGGCTCGATTCGACGATTCCCGACTCTGCTGTTCAGCCACCTGGACTTTTCCATCTTCCGTGGCGACCGCTCTCAAAACGCTACTGGTAAATCTCGTGGAGGGTGTGTGTGTGTTGTCTGGTGAACGATCGCTGGGCTACAGACGTGCAGGTATTGTCAAAAATATGTTGTGTTGCCCTAGAAACACTGACTATTGCCTGCCGCCCATTCTACCTGCCGAGGGAGTTTAACGTGTCATTTTAACTGCCGTGTATATCCCACCACAATCGAACACGGAAGCCGCGATAGCGCAGCTGTGTGATGTTGTTACACAGGCAGAGAACTGAAACCCTGACTCTTTTGTTGTTGTCGCTGGCGATTTCAATAAAGCTAATCTTAGCAAAGAGATGCCTAAGTTTGTACAGCAAGTATCCTGTGCCTCTAGAGACGGCAAAATTTTAGATCATTGTTATTCAACCATGAAAGGCGCGTACCGTTCCATCGCCCGTGCTCCACTCGGACAGTCAGACCATGCCATGATTTATTTTGTGCCAGCATACAAGCAACAACTCAAAAATGCAAAAGCAAAAGCAAAAACAATCAAACAGTGGTCACCTGAGGCAGCTGAAATACTCCGTGGCTGTCTAGAGTGTACTGACTGGGATGTGTTTAAGGAGGTAACATCAGACATTCACGAGTACACAGAGACTGTCATTGACTACATTGCCTTCTGTGAGAGCCTTTATTCCCGCCAAGACCTGAAAGAGTTTTCCTAATGACAAGCCATTGTTCACAGCAGACATTAAACACAAACTCCAGGAAAAACATGACGTATACAAAGACAATAACAGAGAAAGGTACGAACAAGCCAGGTATGCAGCACAAAAAGCAATTAAGACTGCCAAGCGCAACTTCAGAGACAGACTAGAACAGAAAATCGCAGCTAGTTACCCTAGAGACATCTGGCAAGGCCTCAAAGACATTGCAAACTATAAACCAGCTTCCAAGTCTGCTGATGTTACAGATGCGTCTCTCCCAGATACTCTGAATGACTTTTATAATCGTTTTGACAAAAAGAATACGACCCCACCTCCTTCTGTGGTGAGGAGTCATACTGAGAACCCAACTTTCATTGTTCTAGATGCCGATGTCAGGTGCATGTTTCAGCGTCTAGACAGCAGGAAAGCTGCCGGTCCAGATAACATTTCTCCACGTTTACTTAGGAACTCTGCAGACCAGCTCTCAGGCGTCTTTACTGACATTTTCAACATGTCTCTCTCTCTCAGTGCATTGTTCCACAGTGTTTCAGAAGGTCCACCATCATTCCTGTTCCGAAAAAACCCAAAGTGTCCTCTCTAAACGACTATAGACCGGTCGCTCTGACCTCAGTTGTCATGAAGACGCTTGAGCGCCTGGTCCTCCGGTTTCTGAGAACACTTACAAATCCTCTGCTGGATTGTTTTCAATTCGCGTATCGCGAAAAAAACGTTTCGTGGAAGATGCGGCGTCACTTGGTTTGTTTTATGTTTTACAACACCTTGAAATCCCAAACACCTGTCAGAATTTTATTTGTTGATTACAGTTCTGCTTTTAACACCATTATTCCATCCAAACTGTATCAGAAGATCCAGAAAATCGGAATTCCAGAGGCATTGTGCTTCTGGCCCTCGATTTCCTGTTGATGAGACATCCACCCTCATTTTATCCACGGGCACGCCTCAGGGGTGCGTGCTCTCCCCTACGCTCTACTCCCTGTTTACTTATGACTGTGCTTGATGCCATTCCAGTACTAAAGTTCTGAAATTTGCATATGACACCACAGTGGAGGGGTGCATTACAAACTCAGACAAATCCGCCTACCGTAGTCAGGTTGAGACTCTAATTAGCTGGTGTAATAACAACAACCTTGAACTGCACACGGGCAAAACAAAAGAAATGATTGTGGACTTTAGAAAGAAACAGTCCCCTCCCCCTCTTGTGATCAATAGTGAAATCATTGAAACAGTCCAGAACTTTAAGTTTCACTTGGCACTACTATGTCATGTGACCTTAAGTGGGAGGAAAACACTCGCCTCATCGTCCAAAAAGCACAGCAGCGCTTGTTCTTCCTGCGACGTCTGAAACGTCACTTTCGGTCTCTGTGCCCACATGTTGATGCAATTTTACCGAGCTGTGATTGAGAGAGTGCTCACCTTTTCGATCACGGTTTGGTATGGTTCCATCACGGCCAAAGAGAAAATCAGACTGAGCAGGGTGGTCAAGACCGCTTCAAAAATCATAGGCAGAAATCTTCCTAGCCTGGACTCACTGTACCAGCAGCGTCTCTTACGTAGAGCAAGTCTTATCTCCAGTGATTCCACCCACCCCGGCAATGAGCATTTCCAACTTTTACCATCAGGGCGTAGGTACAGGTCCATCAGTACCAGGACCAGCAGATTCCGCAACAGTTTTTTTCCCCTCTGGCTGTTCGCGCTCACTCTGATCAACCGGACTGATTGGAGAGAGGGCGAGTGGCGAGTGAGAACTTGTCGGAATGTGTACAGTCAGCTTTAAACCGAATCAGTGAGGCGTGTTCGTTCGCCCTGTTGAATGCCAGTATTTGCTTAGTTATTAGCATGAAAATCATATTTTAGAGTTTACTCTGTGTGTGTGTGTGTGTGTGTGTGTGTGTGTGTGTGTGTGTGTGTGTGTGTGTGTGTGTGTGTGTGTGTGTGTGTGTTATTTTAGTCTTAGTAACTGACATCAAGACAAATTCCAATGTTTTTATTGTTTTGTACATGGATATATATGGCAATAAACTATCATATCATATCATATCATATCATATCATATCATATCATATCATATCATATCATATCATATCATATCATATCATATCATATCGTATCGTATCGTATCGTATCGTATCGTATCGTATCTCATCTTATCTTATCTTATCTTATCTTATCTTATCTTATCTTATCTTATCTAATCTTATCTTATCTTATCTTTTCTTTTCTTATCTTATCTTAAAACATCCTCTGCGACTATTGGCGGAGAAAGGGCGAACCCCTTAACTGGTAAAGTAACGGAAAAGCCACACAGGACTAACAAGAGACATAAACCCTCATCGCGGGGGCTCATGAGTATTTATGTCTCTTATTAGTCCTCTGTTCTTTATGCCTATTCTCTTTTTGGTCCCATTCAGATCTGTGTTTATCACGCGAATGTCGGTCAGCGTGCAGTGGCCTCAGACGCCAAATTCCGGATCACGGGCAGCGAAGGGGTTAACCCATTCAGCCCTGACGCACTACAGCAGGAGATGGATCGACCATGATAATTCAAGGGTAGTGCCAGATTAGCTTGGCGCCGACAGGCGCCAAGCTAATCTGGCACTACCCTTGAATTATCATGGTCGATCCATCTCCTGCAACAGGTGCATAGTCGTTTGATGACGCCTCCAATTTTGGGGAAATACGTGCGTCAGGCTGAATGGGTTAAGCGTGATAAATTAGAATATACTTAAGCCTGAAACCCGAGACCCTCGGCCTTCTTTATAGCACAATACAGCGAAAAAATATGAGACCTTGATGCTGTTCCCGCAGTAATCCTAACCAGTGTCTTTACAGTTCACAGAATCCTAACTTTCAATGTTAGTTCCAGTTGACTTTGTTTGCGGCATAGTTATACTCAGTAGCGTAGGAGGATATTTCTCAAGGTGGGAGAGGGTGTCGGTGTAGGTGGGGTCGGGGTGGGGGGATGTGGGAAGGTGGTTAGCCAACAGAGTGCCTGACATGTTACCTTCCAGCCTTCAAAAAAATCAAACTCATAGGGGGGTCCAGGTGGGGGCGGTGGGTGGGGCGGGGGGAAGGGGTGTTGTGTTTGTGTTTGTGGTTGTGGTTGTGTTTGTGGTTGTGGTTGTGGTGGTGGTGGTTTTTGTGGTGGTCGTTGTGGTTGTGGTTGTTGTTGTTTTGTGTAGTGTTGTGTGGTGTTTTTGGTTGTTCGTTTGGGTTTTTTTTCTTCTGTTTGTGTGTGTGTGCGTGCGTGCATGTTGTGTGTGTGTGTGTGTGTGTGTGTGTGTATGTGTGTGTGTGTGTGTGTGTGTGTGTGTGTGTGTGTGTGTGCGTGTTTTGATTGTTTGTTTGTTTTTGTTTTTTTGGGGGTTGGGGTTTTCTGTTTCTTTTTAATTGTGTTTTGGTTATTTTTGTTTGTTTGTTTTTTTGGGGGGTGGGGGTGGGGGGTGGGTTGGGGTGGGGGTGGGCGTTGGGGGTGGGAAGGGGAAGGTGGTTAGCCAACAGTGGTCCGCTAATACTGTATGATGCTCCAGCCTAAACCTTCGCTCGCTCCCTCTCCCTCCCTCCACTCCACTCCACTCCACTCCTTACGGCCGGCTTCTTGACTGCAGCTACAATTTGTCCAACTGTTAAATTGTCTCATTGTGACAAAATTTTTCTTTGGAATAGGTTCAGGACGAATAAAGGACACTACTTTGTGTGTGTGTGTAAAAGCCAATATGTCCGTTCATGTGAAATGCGGAGATTTTCAATATGCATGTAATACACTGAGAATGGACCCTCACAGCAGACCCTAAAAGGAGGATACAAGCCACTGAAATGAGATGTTTTCGAAGGCCGCTTGGCATTTCATACAGAAAGTTGATCACATCACGAACGAGAAAGTGGGAAGCAGAATCAGGCAAGCCATCGTGTGGCGTTCAGTTTCTTCTCGGCAGTGCTGAAGGCGGGTTAAATAACTGTGCGGTGCAAATATGTTAAGCTTCTGTGTGTGTGTGTGTGCATGACCATCCTCCTTACAGATCTCTCTCTCTCTCTCTGCTGATATTCCACGTGCCCTCCCTCTAGGTTGCAGGGTACCAAACGTTGCAGGAACAAAGCCACACCGCAGACCTCGCGTGACTGTCGCAGACTCAGTGTCGTCTGCCGCGGCAGCTTTCTGGTGTTCTTAACTTCGATTCGAAAAGGGCTTCCCATCCAGGGGAGGCAACCGGTCTCTGGCTTCCTGTCGTCCATTAAGGGCCCCCACATCTATCCCCCCTTCGCCATGATGTCTTTTGACAGGCAATCTTCTCGTCATATTTTTTCCTCATGCCTATTAGCCCGCGCTTATTACGGCTTAGAGGCCTAACCCCCAGGTATACCTTCTCCGCAGGACGAACAGAAATGTAAATCTTAGTCTTCGGCAACTTTTCGGCCTTTATAATCCCTTTAAACCTCGCAAATGTCGAGCGCTATGGACTATAATCTTGTCTTGTCTTGTCTAGCCTTCAGTCTTGGTGTGTCCGGATCATACTACGGCTGTGCTTAAAGTAGGTCGTATCCCTGTCATTAATTCAAGATCCCTGTGTGCTCAACTTATCAGCAAGAGGTATACATTTTCATGAGCTCCTGCATTCGCAGGAGCTCATGAAAATGTATACCTCTTGCCTGAGTGGAGCTATAAAAGGGGTTGACTGTAGCAATGATAAAACCAGCTTCGATTTTTCTCTGTTCACTGCAGAAAATGTCGCGCCCCTGGACGCGGCGAGATCTCGCGAGATTTCGCACCAGAAATGAGATTCTCATCAAAAGTGTCATGTCAGTTTCCGGGTACGACGGACCGCCTGTGAAATGCAGACCGCTTGTCACAGATTTTGCGTTCGTCTTCGTCTTCCTTCGTAAAACATCCGGTTGGCTGTCGCGCAATTGAACAGACAGTCAGTTAATTGAGTGGTGCCCAAGCCATTTCACAATACATATAAAACAACGTTAAACGAAAACTATATTTTGTTGAAGAAAAAAACGTACAAAATCTGTCGGTACTTAGCTTAAAAATAATTTTAAAATATTTAGAGGGCGCCACCAGTTTCTCATCTCCATATCTCCTAATCTGTAACTATGCAGCCTTCATAGGACAATAAGCGAATTATACAAAATCAGCCTCAGGATTTAATGGGTGAATGTGCTGAAAACTGCATAGTACATGACAGGAACACGGGCTTTGATGTTTTGTTCTTCCTAGATAACATAACCTAACATAGCCCACCTCGCCAGTGACGCCGCATGTAATACGTCTAATGCTAAGCTTATCGATAAGTATGACATGATTCAAAGACAAGCGCTATTTTGTACAGGCCAGGTGTAAGGCCTAAGTTTCGACAGGACGATGACAAAATGTCTGTGGCTGTACTCAGCCGAGGGATTTCTGTGCACGAAACCGCTGCAGTTCAGACGGTGTGCTCGAATCGACTTCATACTTATGTCAGCGGGTAAGAGGGTTAACCCTCTGGCTGTCGGCGGCGCTTTTTGTCGAGGTGATTCCTGCAGGAATCACCTCGACGAAAAGCGCTACCGACAGCCAAAGGGTTGGAGTTGTCTCTCTCACTTCTAGGCCGAAAGAAAGTGCATTCGGGAACCTCAAATGAGTAGCGTAGTATCGAACGTGAAATCTCAAGGGTGGTGCCGCTGAGCCTGGCGCCAAACTTCAAAAGTAGCTACATTTTCGGAACCACTAGCTGAGGGAGATAGATCGACTGTACAATTTCCATGGTTGTGACGGCCAAGTTTGGCAAGCACTAGCGTTGAGCTATTGTGCCAAGTTCACCCCTTCACTGCCTAGAAAAAAGTAACACAATGCAACTACAAGAGACATAGATCCTCATGAGCCCATGCCTCTTGCTGACACCATTGCGTGTCCATGTTCCGTAGGTCTCTTTGGCGTTGAGTTAACACAGATTGTGATCTGCGTCCACCGAAAGTGAAGGGGTTGAACTCACAACCCTTTTAACCCATGGTACCCGAAGGCCGAAATCCCCAAATTTGGAAGAATGTTTTACAATTTAGGAGACAGATCGACCATGATAGTTCACGGGTGGTGCCAGAATAGCTTGGCGCCCACAGGCGCCAAGCTATTCGGGCACCACCCGGGAACTATCATGGTCGATTTCCATCTAGTTGCGGTGAGCCGGGGCTGAATGAGTTAAAGAGCTTTTTTTTTGAGCCATGGTAAGTACCGTCTACTACTCACTTCTTAAAGTACCATTACGCAAAAATCTGAAGACACATTTCAGCATCATTTGTGCTTCTTATGCCTTGTCGACACGCCTAATGAACTTTAACAGCAGTTGGGACACGCAGCAAAAGTACCCCCGTAATCGCACTTATTTATTTTGCCCAGCCGTTAACGTGTCAATCTATTTTTAGCTTTTCTATGAACTGAAAGCGTTGCATTTATAAAACGGAGTAGAGTCATTGTCAAATTACTTGATATCGAAACGACGTGTGCTGAACTGGATTGTCCTGTGTCTAAATGAACCCTATCTAGACATGTGAGTAGCGTTTCCTAACCACCTGTTACAGAAGTGTATCTCTGAACAGTTACGGCGGTAGTGGGCCTTTAAGTAGTCATTTTTTTCCAGCTTGCTTTTCCTCAGTCGTACATCCGTGGTCCTGTTGTATTTATTTGTAATGTTTCGCATCGTCTATGTCATGTTTGAATGTGTGTGTGTTAGCGCAATGAGTTTTTGTCACAAAAAGATGTAGAGCGATTATCATGTAGAACCATTCATTATTTAAAAAAAAAAATTATTATTATTTCGCTTATAACAAAGTCGGATATAGCAAAGTCCCAGCACACTGTCATTTTCTATGTAAACTACTATGATTATAACAAAACTTCGGAAATAACAAAACACGTGTCTGGCAGTTTTTTTGTTCAGGTAAAAAAAAAGAAATGTTTAATATATCACAAACACACACTGTCATTTCCTATGTAATTACTTCGCTTATAATAAACATGTATATAGCAAAGTTTATACAAAGTTTGGTCCCTTGCACAATTTAAAAAAAGTATTATTATGATTTTTTTTTTTAGCCCATATCATACTGAGGCTAAAAGCTTCAAACTTTGTACACTGCCATATGCAAGCTACATTATAGTACTTACAGATAAGGATATAGACCAATGGTTTTAGTTCAAGGGTGGTGCCAGAATAGCTTGGCGCCTAGAGGCGCCAAGCTATTCTGGCACTACCCTTGAACTATTTTAGTCAGATTTATTTCACAGAGTGGTGTATGCCGAATGATAAGGGTTAATCCTAAGTTTACTGTGTACATAGTCACTAATACAGTCAAGCACTAACCATTGATGCGCTTTCATAGTCGATCCACCTCTCGCAACAGCTAGTGAACGTGAAAGGGTGAACGCAGATCTCTAGGTCGAAACTGTCAACTTAGCAGGACAGATGACACGTATTACTTGCCCGCTATGATCAGTTGCTGGTGCTGAGACATTCACACACGGAAACGTACAACGATTACCGGCCCTGCCCTTTCAATACCGGGGCCTTAATGGCTCATAGGATGGATAACTCTTCAATGGGCCCGCGGACAAAACTGCAGATGACGAAAAAAACAACAGAAAACTACAAGAGAGCTCGATAGAGGAGCCGACTCTGTACAACATTTAATGCCACGAACAGGTCCAACATTGGTATTAACACTTCACTGCCGAGATACAGAGAACACGATCCAATTGCAAGGTGCATAGATCCTCATGAGCCCCCCCGCAATTGCGGGGGGCTCATGAGGATCGATGCCTCTTGCGGGTACCACATTGCATCCATGCTCCTTGAGACGACTGACTATCCTTGACGTTGAATTAAGGAAAATTGTAAAAGCACAGTCCTCGTCAACTAACAGGGACGGGGTTAATATAGACTGCTTTACTAAAGATAAAATTGCTATTTACTGAAGAGCTTTAACACATTCGAGACGTGCCGCACCCAGATACGCGGCATAAAGCCGCGTGTCCGCGCGAAACACGTCTCGAATGAGTTGAAGTTTGAACAGCCCAGCAACAATCTTTAGTGCAATGCTCTCATGCAGTCAGTTTGTAAAGCAATCTGCACCATGGCGGGTTTTGATTGCTAAAACTCGCCGATACAACGGGTTCTCAATGTTGTCCTGCCTCAGTAAGACTTTTATAGCCTTCTTTTCACAATCCATGTCAGTAGGCACACGTAACAGAGGTTTTCCAAGGCCATTTGAGCGTGACAGAAGGAACTCCCCTGCCAATACACTTGAACATGAGCCTCTTGTCTCTCTTGGCTTGACTTCGCGAACGAAGATTTTATAGGAGTTGCCCACGACGTCTGCAGGCTTGTTCGTGGCTGCGGAGGCCAATCCGAGACAGGCAGGTTCGACCGCAGTGACTGCAGGGGAAGGTCTGGCCAGGGTTCTGAGCTGCGGCATCTCTGTTTTTTCTCCTGAGCCGCTTGTCCTTAAGGCTAGCTCTGCGAGAGTCCTCAAAGGAGACAGCTGCCTTGTAAATGGTGGAGCGCCAGGTGTCACGGTCCGCAGCAAGCGAAGACCACTGGCGGTGGTCGATTTGGCAGGCACTAAGCGACTTCTTGAGACAGTCTTTGTATCTCTTCTTTGGTGCCCCTCTGTCACGGTGTCCAGTAGCAAGCTCGCCGAACAGGGTGATCTTTGGTAGGCGATGATCCTCCATCCTGGAGACATGCCCCGCCCAGCGGAGCTGTGTCCGCAGCAGCAAAGCCTCGATGCTCACAGTTTCAGCCTGTTCAAGGACCTCGACGTTGGTGACATAGTCACTCCAGTGAATGCCCAGGATGGTACGCAGGCAGCGCTGGTGGAAGCGTTCGAGGAGTCGTAGTTGGCTGCGGTAGAGGGCCCAGGACTCGGAACCATACAGCAGGGTGGTGAGGACCACAGCTCTGTACACTCTGAACATGAGCAGAAGAGTATTTTCAGTTAATGACATTGAAACTTCACAATTTAAGTTAGCCCTTTTGTCCAACATTAATGTGTGATAGATTAAGATCATTTATACAGGAGAAATAGATTAAGATCATCTATACAGGAGAAATAGATTAAGATCATTTATACAGGAGCTACGTCGACCTGTTAACCCTTCATTGCCTGAAATAGGTCACTTTAATAACTTCGTGGGAATCAGAAAATGTGCTTCTGATTAATAGTCAGACAATTCTTTTACTTACTTACTTACGCCTGTCACCCCTACCCGGGTATAGGCCGTCGACGAGAGACCTCCAGCAACTCCTGTCCTGTGCTTCTCCTTCGATTCTACTCCAGGTGGTTCCCAGTCTCTTGATGTCTGCTTGGAGGTCTCGACGCCAGGAGTTTCTCGGCCTACCTCTTTTCCTCTTTCCCTGGGGGTTCCATGACAATGCCTGCCTAGTGATACTGGAAGCTGGCTTTCTCAGACTGTGACCGATCCATCCCCATCTTCTTCGTCCAATGTCATTCTCTGCTGTTATCTGCTCTGTTCTCTCCCAGAGTCTGACGTTGCTGATCTTCTCTGGCCAGTGGATTTTCAAAATTCTTCTAAGGCAACTGTTCATGAAGGTCTGTACTCTGTTGACTGTGGTTTTTGTCAATCTCCATGTCTCTGCTCCATATAGGAGAACTGCTTTTACATTGGAGTTGAAAATCCGGACTTTGGTGTGTTGTGACAGCTCTCTGGAACTCCACACTTTTTTCAACTGGAGAAAGGCTGCTCTGGCTTTACCGATTCGTGCTCTGACATCTGCATCAGTGCCACCTTTTTTTGTTGTTGTCTATGATGCTCCCGAGATAGGTGAAGGACTCCACCTCCTCCAACGGGGTGCCAGCAAGCAAGACTGGTTCTTCCCTGGTTGCGTTCAGCCTCATTGTCTTTGTTTTCTGTTTGTGGATGGTGAGGCCCACTAGGGACGAGATGTCAGCAAGCCTCGGGGTCTTGTCCTGCATTTGTTGATGAGTGTGGGACAGTAATGCCAAGTCGTCTGCAAAATCGAGGTCGTCAAGCTGTGTCCACAGTGTCCACTGTATTCTACTTCTTCTGTGCTCTGTGGTCATCTTCATGACCCAGTCTATGGCCAGTAGGAAGAGGAATGGAGACAGCAGACACCACTGCCTGACACCAGTTCTGACCTGGAGCTCCCTGGTGAACTGCCCTTCGTGGATCACGCGACATGTCATGCCATCGTAGCTGCTCTTGATCAGGCGGACGAGCTTTGTGGGTACACCGTAGTGTCGTAGGAGTTTCCACAGAGTCTCTCGGTCCACGCTGTCAAATGCTTTCTCATAATCCACAAAGTTGACGTACAGCGGGGAGCTCCACTCCAGAGACTGTTCCACGATGATGCGGAGAGTGGCGATCTGGTCTGTACATGATCGGTTCTTCCTGAATCCTGCTTGCTGGTCTCTCAGCTGGGGGTCAATGGAGCTCTTCATTCTCACTAGGATGATCCTGTTGAAGACCTTTCCTGGTACTGACAGCAAGGTGATTCCTCTGTAGTTGGAACACTTGCTGAGGTCGCCTTTCTTGGGAAGCTTGATTAGGTACCCCTCCTTCCAGTCAGCCGGCATCACCTCCTCTTCCCAGATCTTTCCAAACAGTGGGTACAGCATCTCCACCGTTGTCTCTAGGTCTGCTTTCAGAGACTCCGCTGGGATGCCATCTGGCCCTGCTGCTTTGCCGTTCTTCAAAAATGCCACTGCTCTTCTGATCTCTTCCCGGCTGGGTCTGTCACAGCTGATGGGTAGGTCGGTCTCTGCCGGCTGGATGTCTGGGGGGTCGGGTGGGCTAGGTCTGTTCAGTAACTCTTCAAAATACTCGGCCCATCTGTCGAGTTGGTCTGCTCTGTCTGCAATAGGCTTGCCTTCTTTGTCTTTTACTGGTCTTTCTGTATGGCCATACTTGCCCGACAATCTTCTGGTAATGTCGTAGAGCTGTTTCATGTTGCCGCTGCCTGCTGCCTTTTCTGCCTCTGCTGCCAGGCTGTCTGTGTAGGCCCTCTTGTCTGCCCTGATACTCCTCTTCACCTCGCGGTTGGCTTCCGAGTATTCCTCCTGTGCCCTTACTTTGGCTGCTCTCGTGCGACTGTTGTTGACAACTGCTTTCTTCTGCTTCCTCACTTCTATCTTCTTCAAGGTCTGTGTTGACAGCCAGTCCTTGTGATGGTGTTTCCTGAACCCTACAGTGTCTTTGCAGGTTGAGTTCAGCGCCTCTCTAACTGCCTTCCACTGCTGCTCTGTGGTGACCGCCTCCTCTTCATTTACTAGCTCCTGTAGCGCTTGAAACCGGTTGGACAGCACCAGTTTGAACTCTTCTCTAACTCCAGTTTCTCTCAGGAGGCCTACATTATAGCGCTGTCTTCTTGTTGTCTCTGTGCGGCTTTTCTTTAGCTTGAGCTTCATTCTTAAGGTAAGCAGATGGTGGTCTGAGGCGACATCTGCTCCCCTCCTCACTCGAACATCTTGAAGGGATCTTCTAAATTTCTTGCTAATGCAGGTATGGTCTATTTGGTTCTCTGTTGTATGGTCAGGTGAGACCCAAGTTGCTTTGTGTATTCTTCTGTGTGGGAAGATGCTGCCTCCAATGACAAGTCGGTTTAGAGCACAAAAGTCTACAAACCTCTCCCCGTTCTCACACATCTCCGAGCCTAGTCCCTGTCTCCCCATCACCTCTTCGTATCCGGTGTTGTCCTCCCCTATTTTGGCATTAAAATCGCCCATGATGATGGTGATGTCTCGCTCCGCACATTTGTCCACGGCACTCTGGAGTCGGTCATAGAACTCTTGTTTCTCTTCCTCGTCACTGTCATTAGTGGGCGCATAACACTGGATGACGTTCAGCTTGAGCTTTTTCTTGGTTCTAAAGGCTGCTGTGATAATTCTTGACCCAAGAGGTTCCCAGCCCATCAGCGCTCTCTGTGCCACTGGTGACAGCATGAATGCTACTCCTTCTGTATGGGGGGCATTCTCCTCTTCATGACCTGAATACAGAATCATATCCCCACTTAACAGCCTTTTCTGGCCAGACTGCGTCCATCTGGCTTCACTGATACCTAGCAGGGAAAGGTTGTACTTTTGCATTTCCGCTGCTATCTGGGCAGCCTTGCCGCTCTGGTACATGGTCTTGACGTTCCATGTGCCCATGGTTGTGTCTCTGGATAGAGAGAGGCGGCTCGGTCCTGTGGCTTCCGAAGACTTCCGGCTTTCACCACAGGACGTCATAAGTCTTCTGGTAGAAGAACCTTCCTCCTCCAGGAAAGGATTTACTGTTAGTCTTTTCGTCGGCGTTTTTGTAGCTATTGTGGGGAAGCTACCCCCACGCCCAACCCCCTTACTAGGAGGACCAGGGGTTTTCTGTCGGGGTCACCTTCCCTTAGACCATGTTGGTTCACGACACCTTATTTCATTCGGTGCACCCCTCTCACGAGGGACCCCCTATCCACCACCCAGGGGACGCGCCTCAACGCCATATGGTCCCAGCGCGAGGGACGAAACTCTGCTGCGTACAAATGAAAAGAAGAGCAGAAACGCCTCTCATTTTACCACATTCGAACTTCATAATTTAAGTTAGCTCTTTTGTCCAGCATTATTGTAAAACATACTGAGAACATTTTTATTTATTTTATTTATTTATTTATTTTGTAATTGAGAAGCTGTTGCGAACTCGTAATCCTTTACTGCCTAAAGTAGGTCGCTTTAATACGCGGTGGCACCATTTTTGTTGGGTGACAGGCAACTTAACTCATTCTACCCCAACACCGAAATCCTTAAATGTTGCCGTTGTCCTCTTGATTTAACTCATTCTACCCCACCCACACACTATAGGAAGGTAAAGATCGACCATGATAGTTCAAGGGTGGTGCCAGAATAGCTTGGCGCCCATAGGCGCCAAGCTATTCTGGCATCACCCTTGAACTATCATGGTCGATCCTTATCTTCCTGTGGTGTGTCTGGGGTAGAATGAGTTAACTCAAGGTCGATCGGTCCGAGGACCTTCTGCTAACCGGGCAACGGCTGGCGTTTTGTGTCAATTTATTTCACGCGACAATAATTTTTAGGGTGAAGCATTTCAAACAGTGAATTAACTCATTAGCGGCCAGCCGCATCCGGATGCGCGGCTTATGCCGCGCATCCGGATGCGGCTGGCCGCGAATGAGTTAATCCGGGATAAGCCTTTTGCTTTCGAAGCTGCTTTTGCACTGTATGTTATCAAGTGTGGCGTAATAGCGCTGATGTGCTACGCTTTATGCCTGTGAACAAGAACCTGCGGTGTAAATGTGCCTGTTACTGACTGCATAGAAATCGTCTAGGCAAATTGCATTTTTGAAAGCCAGGAAGAAAACGAGAAAAAAAAAACAAAAAAAAAAAACAAAAAAAAAAACAAAACAGCAAAACAACAACAACAAAGAAAAAACGAATTTTTTCCAGCGTGCTGGTCCTTGATATAGGACCTTAAAGCTCTAGGCCACAAAGTCGAAACTCAAAGACAATTACATGAATATAAAGCAACGGTATGTTTGTTTCATACTATGAAAACCACAAAACGAAACAAAAAATCGGAACTGCATAACTACAGCAAATGTGGACTAGCACAAGTTAGCAGTGCCAACTTTTGTTTTCAATGCTCCGTCTGTGGAATATGTAACAATCAGTGTAACCCCTTCACTGTCAGCTAAAGTAGATTGTGTTTTTGCGCTCTTTGTTAACTGAACACCAAAGAGCCCCAGCCCGTCCCAGAAAGATGGAATCAAAGTAGTGTCAGCAAGAGGCTTGGATCCTCATGAGCCCCCGCGACTGCGGGGGCTCATGAGGATCAATGCATCTTGCAGTTGAATCGTGTTCACTTGTTCTCGCAGTCAACTGGGTTAAGCGGTCTTAGAAAATAATAGTAATAGTTTGAATGCATTCACATGCCTGTTTCGAGACGTGGCGCAGCCGGATACGCTGCACAAGCGACGCCCCTCGAATGAGTTAACGTGTCAAAGACGTTATCATGCAAACACCCACCCCATTCAACCACAGGTGACAAAGCAATTTGAAAGGAAGTTTACTTTCATTTCAGTTTCGCATTCCTAGTGTTTGAATAATAAATCAGGAAAAAAAGAGGATTATTTTCCAACGACAAGGGTTGTTAGACTGATTAGAACCGCGCAGGTAAACAGAATTCCAAACGATCTATCAAATGTGCCGTCCCCGGCCGCTGCCTTGTGATCCAATCACCCATAAACCACCGGGTGGTGCATGCCCCCCCCCCCTCTCACCCCCTCCTACCCCTCCCTACTCTCTCCTTTCCCGCCCCTGTCCCACCCCGCCCAGCCACCGCAAGAGCCGCAGGTGCCAGTTGCATAAGTGAGCTTAGTCCTGCACCAGCAGAGCACCTTGCTTAGTGGCTGGCGCAGGATACAGGAGAGCACCATGCTTAGGGGCTGGCGCAGGACTAAGCTCACTCATGCAAGTGGCCCCTCAGCGTCGGAGGCACACTGGTTGAGTACCTCGAATCGCTACTGCTGACCAGGGTGGGTTGGAGGTACCCAACCTAATACAGTAGCAGATGCCTTCAATTACCTTCGGCTTGATTGGCGCAGCCGTCAGGGCGATTTCACCAACAATGCCTAGTGCGTCGTCTTGAAAGGACAGTTCTGAAACAGCCTCTGTGCCAACCCCCCTCCATCCTCCCCCCTAAATCTGCAAGGGTCATAGATTCTCATAAGCCCCTGCAGTAGAAGGGGCTCATGAGAATCTTTGTCTCTTGCAGCTGTCAAGGCGATTTCAACGACAGTGCCTACAGCGTCCTCTTGAAAGGACCAATTCATAGTTGTGTGACAGTTTCAGTCAGACCCCTCCCAGCTCCCATTTGCAAGAGGCGCAGATTCTCATGAACCGCTGGTGCTCATGAGGATCTGTGCCTCTTGCTTGACAGAGAGAAACTTCGGCGGCTGATGCTTCAGACGGAGGTCGCTACCAACTCAAGGTTTGTGAATACAGTTGTTCGACAGAGGACTGAGGCGACTGACGAATATAAGAACATGTTCGGTTCATCACAGATATAACACGCATGCCAACGTGTCACTTTATAAAATAACAAAAGGTCTTCCGACATCCTCGATCAGCCCTCCCCCCTCCCCCCACCTCGCCCCCCCCCCACCTCCCCCCCCCCCACACACACACACTCTTTCTCCAACCTCAAGGGATTCACTCTCATTGCATAGGCCTAGCTGTCCCAAGACCCTACCCCGCCTTTGCGACCCGACAATACCTGGACGCATGAATTATTTCTCATCTATATTAGCCAGCCAGTCAATGGACGAAACCCTTGAAAACTCCCTCATTCCGAGGATGCGCAAAAGGCCGAGCAATAACACAAGAGGGCTAGATGTTTACGAGCCCCTGCGTTCGCAGGGGCCCATGAACATCTATCCTCTTGAAGAAAAGGAGGATTGAAGCGGAGTCGCATCCAGCGCGCGCTCTACACGCGCTGGTCTCGCGCGCCTCAATTAGGTGTCGGTGCAATCTTTGATTAAAGTCTAATTTACCTGTAGGGGCCCGCCCGACCTAATCAAGGTGAAAGAGAAGGCACACCTGGCAGGTTTTCGGGGCCTAAGACAGAACGATAGTAGGCCTATTTGTGTTGGTGTAGCTTGATATATTGTTGTGTTGGTGTAGTTAAATAAGATTTGATGCTTTCTTGTCTACATACATACAAACAAACAAACAAACAAACAAACAAACAAACAAACAAAACGAACAAACAAACAAACAAACAAAAATGGAAGAAACTGTGAAGTGTAATATTTCAGACTTTATCTGCGTATTTTCTGTGGTATGGCGGTGCCTGGTACTAAGGGGCAGGGGACCTCACCGTTTTGTCTGTCCAACGCTGAGTAATTTCCTTTGGTAGTGTACTACTTCTTTTATTGTTCAAAGATGCGACACCTCCCTTAGATTCGTGGCCTGCAGTGACGTCAGTGAAACTCAAAATAACGTCACAATACCAAAAAAACGTGAAAATCACAAATTGAAAGCGAGGCTTCCTGAGACCTTCAGTTACAGTGAATCGCGAATAATTGCACATTTAACACACTAGCTGGTAGAAATTTCTATAGTTTGCGGCTGTTTTCTGAAGACTACATTGTTTTCTGAGCGCTACATTACAGCACATTACAGGAAACAGACTGACCATAGTTCAAGGATGGTACCACAATAGCTTGGCGCCCATTGGCGCCATCGTTGTGGCACCATCCTTGAACTGATTGTTTTGCCGGTCGATTGTAATTATTTTGCAGTGCGACAGGGTTGCCTGGGCTCAATCCATGTCTGGTGAATATCTGTGCTGGGTAGTATGCTTTGATAGTTAGTTGCTTGGTAATTATGCTGAGTGGTTGCGTCGCCGTGCATTACAGATTGATTGACTAGCTGATTGTCACATATTGATTGGCGGGGTGGTTGGTTGTCTTCTCGTGCCGTGTGTACACAATATGTCATGGCTTGAGATCAAATATAACGATGACATCATTTGCATCTGACAGTTTAAATACCGTAATACTGCTGTTTTTATCTTTTTAATATTATTTATTTATTCGTTTATTTATTTTGTATTTATTTTACCTGCGTTTTCGTAAAACGTTGTATCGCCATTTCAGACATTGCGGTGTTGGTGTATGATGTATAGTGTTTCACAGGCGCCATGCAAATCTGGCACTACCCTTGAGCTGTCATGGCCGAACAATCTCCCGCAGTGGTTTCTGATGTGTGAATGGTTAGTTATCTCCTGTCCGTATGGACAAGCAACCCCTTTACTGCCAGTAGTGGACCGGCGCAGAACTGATGCGTTTTTCAAAACTTTGTTAAATTCAACGTCGAAGTCCCCCAGCCACCAAAGGAACATAGATGCACAGTCATTTCAGCAAGAGGCCTATATCCTCATGAGCCTCCCGCGACAGCGGGCGAGGGGGGGGGGGGCTCATGAGGATCTAGGCCACTTACAGTTGGGTGGTGCTCACCTTTTTCCTGGTAGTGACGGGGTTAAGTCATCTCCACCGGTCCTTAACTGTCTTTTACGGGCGTCCCTCCCTGATCAATCTTTCACTTCACAGGGCGTCAAACGACATCGTGATCACTATCAAAGCCCAGCACAAACAACCCTTCCCCGCGCAGGCGCACTGGCCTCCGGGGACTGCGCACGCGCGTCGCTAGGCGCATTGCGCATGCGTCTTTTGAATTCACTGGGAAACACTGCAGACGAAAGGCGGACAGTCTCTTAACCCTTTTCATCCTGATACACTTTTGCCAGCTTGAAATAAATTAGACTATGATAGCTCACGGGTGGTGCCAGAATAACTTGGCGCCTGAGGCGCCAAGCTATTCAGTCTGGCACCACCCTTGAACTAAAATGGTGGAGTTATCTCATAGCCGCGATAGAGCCGTCATAGTATAATAGTCAACATTTTAAAAAAAAATTCATCCTCAAGGTGTAATAGGTTAATTGAGAAACTTCGTCCTTCTGCAGGAAGTTTAGATTCTCATGAGTCTCTGCATTCACAGGGGCTCATGAGAATATATGGCTTTTGCTCTGCACTATTGTCGGTAGTTCAGTCGCTGCCACCTCAGACAGAGCAGTGCAGGGTGTAACTGAGTGGCTTCTGACTTAGATCCGAACGGTTGAGTTCGGTACATATCAGTCTCAGTAATGTGCACCCGCATCATAGCTCGTAATCGGGTAGTAGTAACGACCATCCTGCGCCTGTAGTATCCAAACTACTGAGGCAGACCTGTATTTTCCATCGTTTAGCCCATTGAGTGCTACCGACTTTTGATACCGTTTGGCAGGAAGGCGAGTCTTTTCCGCAGCCGGGGAACGGCATAATTAGTAACCGCAGTTAAGGCCTGGGTTATCCATTTAACTCCAAGACCACATTTCCCAAATTTGGGATGTGTCACCTAAAGACTGTGTACCAGTTTCAGGAGGTTGATCGACCATGATGAATAATTGAAGGTTAGTGCCAGATTAGCTTGACGCCATTAGGCGCCAAGCTAATCTGGCACTAACCTTGAATCCTGATGTAATGCTTCATGGCTAAACGGGTTAACTCATTCGCGGCCAGCCGCATCATCATCGCCGCGCATCCGGATGCGGCTGCCCCCGAATGAGTTAACCTACATTCTTTGGTTACTTGGGTACCCACAGGGATAGCCCACCACGTTTACCGCCATTTCGCAAATCATTCTAGGCGTAAAATCTGTGAGTGTAATAATAAAAAAAATAAAATAATAATACCGTTATTAAATAGGCGCTTTTTCTCAATTTTTGGCCGAATGAAAACCACGCGAACTACACCATCTGAACTTCCACTAGGCTAGCTGATGGTGGTGCGTGGCTCACTGAAGACAGTCTGCCTGTCCCGGACTTCTATGGGGGTCTTTTATTAGCCCGCGACCGGCGCGCGCCCGCCGACAAACATTACAGTGTGTAATGAAGCGAAACGGTCGGCCCTTACCCCAAAATGGCGGCCCCGGAAAAGACAACAGCGCCCTCTATCTGCTCTCGACATCACACTTCCGGTTGGCTGTTTTCTTCATTAATTGCCGACAGTTTTGCAGTTAAAATAAACAACTTCAAACAGTTGAAAAGCTTGATTGCCTGTGATGAAAAAAAATTCGTGATTTCTGAAGAAATATAGAGCGATATACATAGAGACTGTGACTGATCTAACTTCACGGCTGAGCACTGTACTACTCGTATATTCTGCCCAGTGAAAGGCGGCAAAAGACACTAAGCCCATTTTTGTGAAAAGCGAGATTGTCATTGTATTACAATAAAAATCTCGCTTTTTACAAACATGGATTTGCTGTCTTTCACAGATCCGAAGACGAAAGCCAAGATGAGCCAGTTCCAAACTGGACAACCAAATGACCCGTAACCAACCGGTCCATCTGATACAACATATCAAATAATAGTCATGATATCTTAACGGTGTTGTCACTAAATCACGGCGCCTCTGTACCTTTAAAATTAACCCCTTCACTGCCGAGAAAAAAATGAACTCAATCTAACTGCAAGAGACATAGATCGTCATGAGCCCCCGCGACTGCGGGGGCTCATGAGGATCTATGTCTCTTGCTGAAACCACTTTGCATCCGTGTTCCATGGTCGGCCGGGGCTGTCTGGCGTTGTGTTAACAAGAAGCTTAGATTCCACGAGTGAGGGGATTCATTAATTTTAAGATCTATGCTTATGGCAGTTGGGTGGTGTTCGCGGTTTTTTTCCCTCCTGCAGTGACTGGGATAAAAACACTAGCATGACACCTCTCCACCCGCCTCATTATACTTGACCAGGCACTACCCTTGGCTTATACATGTAACCGTAAAAATTGGATATAACAAATTGCCAGGGGGACCCATTTTTTTTTTCTTGTTGTTACATCCTAAGGGTGATTTTTTATTTTTTTATTTTTAATAAACGTAGCGATTTATTTTTAAAAGGGTGCTGTCTGGACATCTGAAAAGCGTTGTTATATCCGACTTTATTTTATCGGACCTTGTTATAAACGAAGTATTTTCTGCAGGGTCATGGATGGGTTATATACTGGTGCGTACTGCGCCTTTGGAGCTGTGTTGTGTGTGTGTGTGTGTGTGTGTGTGTGTGTGTGTGTGTGTGTGTGTGTGTGTGTGTGTGTGTGTGTGTGTGTGTGTGTGTGTGTGTGAGTGTGTGTGCGTGTGCGTGTGTGTGTGTGTGTGTGTGTGTGTGTCGGTGTGTGTGTCGGTGTGTGCGTGCGCGGGTAGGGTGGGTGGGGGACAGGGTTTGTGGGGGTAGGGTGGGTGGGGGACAGGGTTTGTGGGGGTAGGGTGGGTGGGGGACAGGGTCTCGGGGTAGGCCGGGGGTGGACGGGGTGTGTTGATGGAGTGGAGGTAAGTGGAGGTCAATGCAGGCAAATTACAGGCACAGTGCCACAGGTCAAAGAGTCGACACGGAGTCCTGAGTTATCTGCCCATTTAATCAACCGCGACAACATTTTACCTAATCTCTCTTCCAACATTCGAACCTGCAAGAGGCATAGATTCTCATGAGCCCCTGCGAAGCAGGGGCTCATTAGAATCTATGCCTCTTGCTTCAGAAAAGATGCCCTTTGCAGAGGAAGCCAACAACTGCTGCTCCTCACACCGAGGGTCTTGTTCCCTGTTAAACGAGCGATTGTTATGCCCTCCCAGATTTTGCGGGCGCGCGTTTTGCCCACGTCAATGTCATAATCATCGCTCTCTCCCTCTCCCTCCAAAGGACGCCTTCTGCCTCCATCGCGTCAATTATGTCTGCCTGTCCACGTGTCAAGGCAGATAATAATTTTGAAATTCACAATATTTGTGGTGGCGTCATTAGGGAGATATCTGCTGTGGTCGTTGGAACATAAATAATTGTCTTTACAGCAGAATGTCATTGGCGACGCTGGTAATTATAATGATGGCGAACTCAACTGGGGTGAACTTCGGGCATAAAGTGCCATCGAATCCAACAGTTTATTGTAATAGCCGAAGAAGGTTTCTTATAAGCGAAATAACTTGCAGTGAAAAAGTGTGGTTGGGATTTTTTTCACTTTAAAAAGCGTGTTGTAATACGTACTGCGCCTGGCCTTTCTAAGCGTGTTTCTTCTTTGTTTGGTATTTCTTTGCATGTAACACGTTTGGCAGTCGTCATTTTGGTCTGGTCTTTGTATACGTGTCTGACGTTTTCTCGTCATAAACAAAGTTGACCGTAATAGTATTGCTATCAGCCACTGCTGGTCACGTGATCACTCGTCATATACAGCAGCAAATTTTGCATTTCACAACCCAGAATCAAAATTGTTTGCTTTAACCAAACTAAATCTATGATCATTGGTTGATAATGCACAAGTTTCTCCCCTGACATAGCTTTTTCCTACTAATTTGGTATTCTTCTAAATTATAAGCACTGGCAGTCAACCCTGGTCTCGTTTATTACAATGAACATTTCGCTTTTCACAAAAATAGGCTTACCGTCTTTTGACTCCACATTGCAAAAGTGACAGTAATCTTCATTATATTGAAGGCTGATCAGTAGACACAAAGCAGAAAGCAGAAAGGGAACAGGAAACAGTACAGACTCAAGGTACTTTGCAGCAAGCCCGCATGTCTACGATTGTTACTTTCCCCACTACATGAATGCTTTCCGACGTGTTCAGCGACGCGAAATGCTGCAAACCCGCCCCTGCTCAACGCGGCGAGAAAACGGCAGAGATAGATGTCGGCCGCAATCTCGTCACTGCCTCGTGCAGCACGTGCCGTGATAGTCTCGCGCTTAACTGCAATGACGCCTTTGATTTGAGGGACAACTGCAGCCAGCGAGAGGCTTTTGTTGTCATGACCCCATAATGCTGCAGGGACATATGTGGGTCTATGTCTTTGACAGACGGAACGGGCTGGATTAGAGGATGTACACAGAGAATGCGCACGGAGCGGACACCGACAGGTGTGCAACAAGGTGGGTTTTCATTCGTTTCTTTAAAAAGAGCGGATGATACAACAACAGTAAGACAGGAGCTTTAACATTGTGTTTATTGGAAGAATGGTCAGAAGAGTATTGTCTTTTTAATTGAAAAAACAAAAACAAAAAACTTACTTGATACGTTCCGCATCCGGATACGCCGTATAAAGCCGCGTGTCCGAATGCAGCACTTCTCGAATGTTTTAAAAAGCTAATGCTGTAATGAAGTGTTACCAAGTTTATGTTTTGTACCTTTCATGTGATAACAAGCGTGTCAATGCTTTTGGAGGCGTCTGTAAAAAATTGTGCGGCAGCTGTGGAAATTAGATCGATGTTGTTAGCTCAGGGTAGTGGCGAATAAATATGATGCCCCTCACAAGTATTTTTTTTCCCCCAACCCTTTGGCTTTCGGAAGCGGTTTTTGTCGCGATGATTCCTGTAGGAATCGTCGCGACAAAACCGCTACCGACAGCCAAAGGGTTAAGTATTAACATATTTGTCTGTTTCACAATTGATACAAAGTCTACTTTGCCTATAATAAGGTCGGATTTAACAAAAGTGGTTTATAACAACACTTTTTTTCTTTTCTTTTTTTTTTTTCTTTTTTTTTTTTTGAAGGGGTGGGGGGGAGGGGGTGGGGGCAACAACCCAGAACTCGCTCTCCTGGCGATCTGTCACATCCGAACTCTACTGTACTAAAAGAAATGACAACTGCTTTTACCCCTTGAAAAATTCATTTTCCCCTGTTAAATGACCAGTCACCAAAACTAAAAAAAAATCAAAGGGCGTCAAACATAAAAACCCTTCACATCCCTACGGAAAAAAATGCGTAGAAACGCGGGATAAGAAAAGTCGGACTAAGAGAAAAACTAGCGAATGATTAATGAAAAGCCCGGGAAAAGAGAGAAAAGCTATCATTTCCAACAACGGCTTTTAATGTTGTCTCTTAAATCTCCCTATCCTGTTTGCACGGAGACGGCCTAATAAGCGGGTAGTCACATGACCCCGACGCCGTGACACGACCAATGACTGTTCACTTCCGGTTTCGCCGCCTTCGCGGTGCATTCTGGGGACGCGCGCAGCACGTGTTCGTCGGCGCGCGCGGCGGAAAAGCTGCCATGACGCGTTAGATACGCGATGTGTGCTCCATGTTATTAGGGCTGCTAGCCGTCATACACTTTAACACTGCCTTCCGCCGTTTGAAAACATACATGGTTCCAATTTCTCCAAGAGGCGGCATAGATTCTCATGAGCCCCTGCGACAGGCTCAGCAGAATCTATGCCTCTTGCAAATGGAAGAACGAATTTGCTCAATAGAGTCAAGTTAAACCCGCCGTTCGAAGGCATACATGATTGAAATGTTTGCCGGCAAGAGTTATATTTTCTTATGACCCCCTGCTCCTCTAGGGACTCATGAGGATCTATGCAACCAGCGCTTGGGGCGTGCTGGCGGCCGAGGGCAGTTAGTAGGGCTGTGCGGAGTCCTTAAATTGGATGACACGTCAGCCTAACGTCCACACACAGCTATCAAAAGCATAAAAAGGGGCGATCACTGTTATCTTCGCTAAAAGCCCGCCATCAGCTTCCTCAGATCTCAACTTGAAACGCGGCTGACTGAAAACCCGTGCACGTTCTGTTATGTACTAGTCAAGCTTTCTAAGGGGCGGACCCAAAACAGTAATAATAAACCATTAAACTACTCCGCAAGAAAGACGAAACGTCACTTTAAAAATCCAGGCCCAAACGATGACTGCACTCTCCTTCGCCTAAGAAAGATGAGTAGTCCATTGCATTTTCTTATGTGTGTTTATAATGAGAAAAAAAACACCCCACCAAACAACAACAACAAACAAACAAACAAACAAAACCAATGAAACAAACCGGGAGTAAATCTAACATTTAATAAACTCTGCTGTAGTTTCCTTTCTAAGCGTGTTTCTTTTGGTGACGGTAGCGGCTTTTGTCGCGATGATTCCGACAGGAATCATCGCGACAAAAACCGCTACCGACACCCAAAGGGTCACTATTGTCATTTTCAGGTACATTGACGCGCAGGTCGACATTATTTTCAGTCTTGCTGCGGAATCTCTTTGACAATGTGCAGACAGATGATGAAAGCTACACCCTTGAACTATCATGGGCGATCTGTCTCCTAAACTGTAATGCAGTCCTCAGAGGATAACTCCAAAATGTGGGTATTTCGTACCGCGCGCACAATAAGTTAATGACAGATGATCAAAATAGCGGTCACTCAAAACCATAAGGGCCTGACGATGGTGCTTTGATTAAATGCAAATCCGCTGCGCCACCGCGTGCGCGCTACCGCATCTAGTTCAATTCGGAAAAATTGAGCTATATGCGGTAGCGCGCACGCGGTGGCGCAGCGGATTTGCATTTAGTCAAAGCACCATCGTCAGGCCCCTATGCTCAAAACTGGTTCTGCTGTTTATTGTTCCGTGTTAATTTCTCCCATGTATAGCTCTACACTACACTTGCGCTAAACTGTGGTTACATTTCAATTTTACAGGCTTACCTAGAATAATTAATAGTTGCATTGCATGTACTCTTTGTTTGGCCGAAAGATTCAGTGTTCCAAAATAAGTTAAATTTGACAATACATTTAATAAGATTTATAGTGTTGAAAATTGTTCCAGCATTTTTGGTTACACCGTAGATTTATTTTTCACGATCTCTCGTACAGTACAATCGTACATTATTAAACTAATATCCTAAGCCAGACGGTAAGGCAGACGCACGGGCAAACCTAATGGACGGACAGAGGGACAGGGGGGGAGGGGGTGGGGGGGGGGGTGGATGGATGGATAAGAATAATGGATGGGTGAAAGGAAATATTCTTATGCCATAACAAATCAAATGGACGTCTCTGGACGCCGCCAGCCGACATGACCACCCTTACCCCCCCCCCACCCCCAACCCCCACCCCGACCCCCCCTCTCCCCGCACTACCCCGCTATCCCCCTTCCCGTACAGCATATCAGTGCCTTGTCGCAGCCCATACATTTTTATCTGGCTAATGAAACTGTCAAAGGTATTTGGATGCACCGTGTAGCGACAGATACTTTTCCCTATAATCCCCTTCTACACCCAGTCACGACCAATCGCAGGGAGTCAACGCGCAGTCATTTCTAAATATAGCCAATGAAATGCAAATGAGTTTGACGTAACCGTCTTTATGAAACCTGAATGGGTGACTGCCAGTCGTGTAAAAGGCAAGTAAATAACCAATCTAGCCATAACGCGCTATAGCAGGAGACTGATCGATCATGATAATTCAAGGTAGTGCCAGATTAGCTTGGCGCCTGCGCCAAGCTAATCTGGCACTACCCTTGAATTGGTACTACCACGCAACTGGTACATAACCATTACGTGATACCTGCAGAATGTGGAAAATGTGGCATTGAGCTTAAATGGGTTAATATAAAAGGAATTCCGACCCGAGAATGTGTCAACCCCTTGGCTGCTGTGGGTGATACGTAAACACGGCGAAAAAAGACGCGTAACTGCGCGTCTTTTTCCCCGAACTGTTTCGACAGTTGCAGCCAAGGGGTTAGTCCGCTCACCGCCAGTAGACACGAAACAATGCATCTGAAAGCAGGACAAACTCACCACCGAATTATCCCATCCATCCATGGAACACGGATATGAATCGGGGGCGGATCTGGGTGGGTGGGTGGGTGGGTCTGGAGCCTCCCGCCTCCCCCCTCACCCCAAAGGTAACTGATCCGCCACTGTGGATGAGTCAGCAAGAGGGGAAAAAAACCCAAAAAAACCAAACCAAACAAACAAATGAACACCTTAAGCTTAGGGCTAAACGTCTTTTGTCCACCACGAAGGTGATTTCAGAGTCAGGCAATAAAACGGGGTCCGTACAAATATTGATCCCAGCTAGGTTCGAACCCACGACCTTTCGGACGAGAGTCGAACGTCCAACACTCTATTCCACCTCAGCTACCCCGGACCTCATCTCCCCTGTTTCTTTACCTCAGAGTCACTCATCCCGTTTGCCCCTGACTTTGTGACGTGGGGGGGGGGGGGGGGGGGGGGGGGGGACTTGAGACTAAGGGAGAGAACGTACGCCGATCCCGGTCCGGGCTAATTCACAAATGACACTGATACTGCTGCGCCTCATCCTGCTTGATTGATACCGGCGAATTGGCTCACTACATTCCCCCAGCTTTTCTTGTAATTAACGTCACCCGTTTGCCCTTTTTTCCCCCCTCTTTATCTATCGCTCTTTCATGTTCATTTCCTGAAACAAAATGGTTAATTAACACATTCGAGACGAGCTGCGTCCGGATGCGGCATGTCTCGAATGGGTTAAAAAATATACAGTAAACTACGGGTTAAGAAATGTACCGTAATCTACGGGATATGAAATATGCAGTAAACTACGCGATTTGTAATATACAGTAAATTACGGATTATTACAAAATCGCAGGGGAGCAAATTTTTCTTGTTGTTGTGTCTGAAGTTTGTAATAAGCGAAATAACATACACAGAAAGAGTGTTGTGGGGACTTGTAAAAAAAGCATTGTTGTATCCGAATCTAGTTTGACATATCTGATCTTGTTACAAGCCTAATCGACTGTGAATGTGATATGTTGCATTCATAATGGTGTATAGAGTAGATTCGACTTTGAATATTATGTCACAATCACAAGCGATGGCTAATTTACATAAGTGAAGGGTAGTGCTTGATTAGCTTGGCGCCTGTAGGCGCCAAGCTAATCTAGCACTACCCTTTTGCTTGTACCGTCGCCCTACCTCCAACAACTGGCGATGAAGATAAAAGGGTCGCCCATTCTTTTTTCTTCTCTTTTTTTTTGTCTTTTATATTGCGATAGAACGAATTACTGCCACGGTCTTTGTCTCCAATTCTCTGGTTATTACTATTAGTGAGATTACAATAGATTTGGCTTTTGTGTTAAATGGGCAGGGATTTTTTTGGTGGGGGAGACAGGAAGGAAAAGAGTTGCACAAGAAGGCGTAGTTTTACTGTAATTTTGGGTGGACGTTTGCACATAAAGTACACCCGTCCGCAATGTATCAAATTTCACGACGTACTTTCACATGTGATGCTGATGCTACCTTGTACTTTAGAAGAAAAGAAAAAAAAAACCAAGATGGGATAAACCATAACCCACAAAGTCCCTTCTATATGAGAGCTGCCCTCGCTGTCAATGGTCTCTACCTTTTGTCTTTGACCTGATTTTGATGTTGAATTATACTGATCTCCTATTGAAAAAGTCTCACAGATCTGCCAATGCGTAAGTGAGTTCTGTAAGGGGCGCAGGACATACGCGTCATTGATTTGTCAAACGTCATTTGTCATGACGTAAGTTTTAGTTTTTGCGTAATTTTATATTTTAAGTGATATGAGTTTCACTTCCGCTTCATAGGCTTGAGAAAATGGTGACAAAACTAGAACTCCACGGTACAATTACAGTATTGCTATAACTTGTTTGAAAGCAGGTTTATATACTAAGTACACGGGTCACCTGCATGCTCTTCTGAAAGCGCGTCGATGTGTGTGTGCGTGTTAGTGCGTGCGTGCGCGCGCGCTCCAAACACCTCCAAAGGCATAGATCCTCATGTGCCTGGAGGGCGCATGAGGATCTATTCCTCCTGGAGATGGGCGCATGTTTGTGTGAGAGATAGAGAGAGCCGCGCGCGAGAGAGAGAATGGCGTCATATTTAGAGTATTATGTCAGTGTCTGCGTGGTGACGGAGTTGCCTCTTTTACGTCACCGCCACTGTCTGTCCCTAGAAGTAAAGATTTTTTTAGTATTTTATTTTTCTGAAAAGAATAAATTTTTACTAAAGAAGTTGAAAGGATACAAAGCTGGCTAACAAACTCATCCAATGTCTTTCTCCAAACTAGCTATATGCAAAAGTTCAAGAAAATATGACAAAAATTACGGACTCTAATCTAAGTCAACCGACTTCCTATAAACGGTTGTTTATGTCTTCAATGAGACATTCAATTACAATATGCTCGGAGGCTCTCTTAGTCACCCACTTAAGAAAGTCTTCCGTCAAGTTTCAAGCTTGTGTGTACATAAATATCGGCGATTTCCTTGTTTACATACATACGCACACACATACATACGCACATACGGCGCTTCGCGCCAAATGTACATTCAGCAGCGAGGTTAGCGTAACTAAACATGACGTAATTTTTTATCTTGTTACTTCAGTTGTTAGAGGTTTAGCCATTGACATCATGGACATGCTATTAAATTCGCCCCACCGCGACCCGTCCTAAAAAGTCCCTTCTATAAATAGAAGGGACTTAAAAGGGGAGGAAAGCAGGATGCTATTCTGTGAGAGCAAAAGTAGAAGTCCATTTTTGTGAAAAGCAAGATTTTCATTGTGATATATTGACAATTCTCGCTTTTCACAGAAATGTATTGTCTGACCTTCATTGGACAGCGCTGTGCTTGTTGGTGGACGATGCAGTCGTTTCGAACTTGTGCCCGTCTTTATTCTGTTTCTCCTTCTTTAAATTAAAAAAAAAAATCCCGCATTTTCTAAAGACATGATGCGCTAATAAGAACTTTGTCTTTGCATCTCGAGTACTTCACATGTTCACATTGAACTGCACAGGCATTTTTGTGGACAAGTATAATAAAGTTTATTACATTTTCAACATAGACATGCAAGCGGACATACAATGGATACTTATCATTTTGTGGCAAGAGATGCATCTCTTGCCACAAAAAGATAAGTAGGCCATTTCAATTATGTCTGTCTGAAAAAAAACTATTTTAACTCATTCAGCCCCGACACACCACAACAAGACACGGATCGAGCATGATAGTTCAAGGGTGGTGCCGGAATAGCTTGGCGCCCATAGGCGCCAAGCTATTCTGGCACCACCCTTGAACTGTCATGCTCGATCTGTCTCTAGAATTGTAATACAGTCCTTCAGAGGGCAACTTCAAAATGTGGGGATGTCGGTCCTGGGGCAGCATGTGTTGAACCTGAACCTAATAATAATAATGTGTATTTATGTAGCGCTTATTCCAAATGGCTCTAGGCGCTTTACAATTTGAACCTATATAGTAAACATATATAGATAAGGACAAAGTTCACAAATACGCAAATGAACCAGTAATGAAATCGGTAACAAACTGCATGGTATAGCCCGTTAGATAAGTTCGTTTGAGCAGAGTTTGCCTCGTGTGTTTTGCAAACATCTTTTGAACGCAGATGATTTCAAGTTGAATTCAAGGCAGCTCTAAGAAGAAACGATGATCACCAACCTTGGTCCTAACTTATTTTAATTTTCCCTTAGTCTTCACAATAATGCTTTAGTTGCCGCTGCCCTCGGCCGGAAAGTTTGAACATGACCTGTTTAAACCTGTTGACCCATTCAGCCCTGACGCACTACAGCAGGAGAATGGGTCGACCGTGATAATTCAACCTGGCACTACCCTTGAATTATCATGGTCGATCTATATCCTGCAACAGGTGCATAGTCGTTAGATGACGCCTCCAAAATTTGGGAAATAGGTGCAAGTGCATTGAAAGGAAAAGGACTTCCAGCTCTCGCTGATTTCTTCCTGGTGGGGGGTGGGGGGTAGGGGGGGGGAAGAGGGTGGTGGAGGGGTGGCGGGAAGGGGAGGTTTTCGCTGTCGCTCGCGCTTCTTTTGGCTCATCCACTCATCATGTGCGGCCGCGCCTCAGAGTGAAGCGCCCCGGGAAGGGACAAGGCCTCCTTATCGCTTTATTCTGTTCCTACCCCATGCCGCGGGTCAGAAAATACGTGCGTTGGGCTGAATGTGTTAAAATATATCCTGATCAAGCCCCACCAAGCAACACTAGTGACACATTTATTCCGGGCGTTTCACGCTCCCTATGTTGAAAGTTCGATAGCCTGGTTTTGTAAGACGCCTGAGCCGTGCTTAAAGGTCCTGGTTCAGCAATTAGTCAGTTGAGGACAGCGAAAAAAAATTTCGAAGTCCCTACTGACCTGACTTGAAGTGCAACCCTGACAGGGCCTCATCAGATGGGATCCCCGAACATTCACGTTACTATAGCTGCTGTAGAGTGTCAGACGTCCTTGACGGCTGTCACAGTTCATGCAAACAGGTATACGCCACTCAGCTGCCAAAGGTCACTTCCAGTTGCATCTGTCCGTACACGGTAACACCCAGAATTCTCGTGCAACAACAACGAAAGATGACTATCCAACTTTCACTTCTGGGCCGGTACTGGGAAGCACTGAGCGACGTCCACAGCGTCCAAAAATGGCCCAGGGAATGGTGACGGTACGTCGAACATGCTATATCGTGGTCTTCTCATTTCTTATGTCCTCGCATTTATCCAAAACAAGGTTTCCTCGAAAGCGTTTGCAAACAACAAGTCTTTATGGTAGTCGCCATTTTTACGAAGGGAAGCTACTAGATAATGTGTGTGTAAGGGACAGCACTCCCGTGCTAAGCAACGCGCAAACGCCCACCTCAAAACGATTTTATTTTTCACAAAAGCCTGGGAGATAATTTACAGGTCATCATGCAACAATGTGATGTGCATGGGTGACAGTGCGAGAATATGAAATGAATGTAAACGGGACATAAATATGCCCCATAAATCCATGGCCAGCAAGCGATATACATTCCCATGAGCTCCTGCGGATGCAGGGGCTCATGAGAATGTATGACTTTTGCATTTGGAACAGGCTGGCTGAAGGCCTGTTCTGTCTGAACCAAACAGCTGAAATTCAGCTTTTCGGGATTTTGAAAAGCTGAATCAGCTTCTAGGAGTGAAGATGGTCACCCATTGATGTGATTGTGCCCGTTCGTGTGTGTTACACGGACATAAAATTTGATTCCATTATAAGAATCTAAGCACTAGGTAATATTTTGCTTTGTCGTTTACTTCTCATCTTGTTTTTTTTTTTTTTTTTTTTGTATCACAAAAGATAATTACCGTCTGCAAACTTGATGAGTTCAGTGATAATATTTTCTCCCCAGACCAACTGCTGTCTATGCACACGCAATGCACCCTGCCCAATGCATACCTCATGCAGGTGCCTGACAGCAAACACCGATACACCAACTACAAGCTAAAGGGTGCACGAGCAAACGAGAGGCAAGTTTCAAAATAATTAGATACAGGGCCGCAGCAGATGGTTCCGGCATTCGCCATACCAATAATGTATACATTTTTTTGACAAGACCATATAATTATGTCTGTTTATGCCCTCGACCCAAATTAATTTAAATGTTACTAATTTTTCCATTTTTGGGGGGTTGTGCGAATTCTTCCCCCCCCCCCCCCCCCCCCTGCCCGATTGACTTTAGGAAGCAGATGAAAGCAAGCTGGCATCATGCAGGCATGCACCCCTTCGGCTGGAGCATTAGGTTTCTTTCACCTCCTGCTATGGTTATGAGATATGAAATAAATGTTAGGAAACAGATATATATATATTATGTAATTGGTATTCTAACCACAATATATTTCATTCATAGTTTATCTATGTTTGCACTGACAGCAAACCATGTGGGATTTATTTCTGATTACTCCATATAGCAATGTTCTCTATCAGAAAACTGAAATGACTCAACCCGCAAAAATAAATATCAAGGAAATATATCAGTTCACAACAGCAAGAGGTATATCTCACTTGATCTTCATTTTGTGACAAAAACATTGTTTTCAAATACACTTCAACGTATGGTTTATTTGTTTATATCTGTACTGAGTGAAACTGTTAAAAAATGCCTTTCATTGTGAGGCTTCTCTTATGAGTTTACCAAAATCGTCAAGTACATCAATAAGTGTCTCTTGGCTTGACTTCACGAACGAAGATTCTATAGGGCTTGCCCACGTCGTCTGCAGGCATTTTCGTGGCTGCGGAGGCCAATCCGGGACAGGCAGGTTTACATCAATAAGTGTATACATAAATAAAACACAATTACCATGATTGTCATAATTCCTAAAAATACAGCTGATTTTTTTTATGAAATGAGTATGTCTATCCTCAACAAGACCAAGTAGTCTATGTACCCTACAGAACCACATAGTCCAGATCAAAATGGTGACTGCGAAGCGTGTGTAATGCAGAGACGAACTCAACGAAAAAAAGAAAGACGCTTAGAAAAGACAGCTACAACACAATTTTATTCATATTATCTAGTAATAAATTGTGTTGTAACTGTCATTTCTAAGCGACGTTCTTTCCTCATAGGGTTCTTCTCTACAGAACAACATACATGTGCACTTTTACTTCCTGCACCATATATAACTGTAATAATACATGAGGCAAAAACACAAACAGAACAGAGACAACCATTTTAATTATAAAGAAACAATTTCAGTGATGTCATTGAATTATATGCATGGTATATTTTGCTTATGATGCTGTCATTCAAACTTGGTCACTGTGTTTTGGTAAGTGAGGGAGAGGGGGGGGGGGGGGGGCTGGAGGGGGCGGGTACACATGCAGGCATATATATATATATATATATATATATATATATATATATATATATATATATATATATATATATATATATATATATATATATATATATATATATATATATATATATATATATATATATACCGCAACGATTTCCTAATGTAATGTTACATATGGCAATATAGTTCTATCATCATATGCTAAATTTTGCTATCCACCAAAATGCTAATATTGCCATGATTCCACAGCAGACAGACAGCCTTCATGGACAGGTCCAACCAGTGAAGAGACAACAGACTGGCCAGTGTCAAACATGTCACCAAACTGCAGGGGCGTTAGCAGCAATGTCACACAGAAACTTTGGAACAGCAAACAGCCTGATGCAGTGCAGTGTGCCCCAACTTGCTCTCAGCAGGCAGCTGCAAGACAAGAACAAAGGTCAGTTAGTACATGTGAAGATGTACTGCAAACACTGTTCTAGATGAGTTTACTTGGCTACCGGGTATCAGCCAGTATAATCTACTCAACATGAAACCAACCGTAATGAATCAATCACAGCCAGTGTAATCAATAAACTCCATACAAGACAGATTTGCAAAGTAACTTTTACAAACAATTTCTTTGTCTCAGTGATGGTCAAACGATTTATACAGTTTTGTTCTAATAATAAAAGACATTGTAGCTTTGCAATGCTGCTTGGTAACATGATATTATATGAATATGTTTTCAGGCCAACATAACCAACTTTTCCCTGGGGGAGACTAAAGATGCACTCAACCGATGAGCAGCCCCTGGTGACCATATCGAATGTGGGAGTAGAGGCGACACCTTATCAGCGCGTGACCAGTGAAGACAATCCGGCCTACTGGTTGTGTGGGAATCATCTAATAATAATGGACAACAAGAACTACTGAATTTGATCCAGCTGATCGAGTTAACAGAAGAACCAACTTTTCTAGATATTTGTAAGAAGCAGACCGAAGTCAAATTTTGCAGCGTCAAAAATTATAGCATCACATTTGCAAATAAAATTCCCACATTATAATAGCAATCAAACATCACCAACACTCTACATACAGATTTTTTTCAGTTGTGGCATGAGAGCCATATGGGGCTTGGCAACAGCAAACACTGTTGCTCTTGTCAGGTGGCCATAATCAGATGGCAGTTTCTAAGCCCCAATCTAAACTACCTGAGGGCACTATCTGGTTGTGTATGTGTGTGAAACCAACCTCCAAGTCTTTACTTCTGCTGAAAAACCACATCCACTCGTCGCTCAATCTTGTCATCTGTACTGCGTAGGTAATGTAACAAACTGGAGAGCTTCTCATCAGTGAGGCATTGGGGATACAAGGCCACGGAGCACATTCCTTGATGAGAAAAAACAGAATGAAGAGAACATTTTCATTAACTTTTAAAATTTACTTTCTGTCATGGAGATTGTTTACATCTGTTTGTACAAGTAGTTGGGACATGAATAAATGGACACATGCATGTAATATATACTCCATATTGTGCACTTTGTACTCTCTATACAAGAAAGTATTAAAGTTGAATGTAAAAGCAAAATGTTGGACATTTTTTGTTTTCAATACATTTGGACATTCTTCTTCATAAATTGCATACATGTCTGCTTTCATTTTTCATCCTTGTTATAACTACATACTGTAAACAGTGCACATGAACAGGAATTCTGCACCTGACTTGCCATAAGAAAGAATTAGTTTTCATGGTCAGTGTCACAATCCTAAATAGTATATTTCTACAAATACATGTACTGTAATGATACTGAAAATGACATGTACAATACTGCACTTGTACCAGAAATTGCACAAGTGTGTAACATACATGTACTATGCATATTTCTGCTGTGCTACCTGGTATGCCACAGAGTGCCTGTTGCTAATCTTGGTATACTGCTTGCATACTTGGTGGTTGAAGTCAAGGATGGTAAGCCTGTTGCGCATTGTGTAGCCTTTGTAGCCAATGAAAGTTTTTGGGGGGGCCATTTCATTTTCAGCCACATAGATACATCCCCTTGACTAACACTCAAAACACTCAATGATGAGACTGAAACATATCTAAACTCTAAGTCAAAATAAGTGCATAAATAAGACATGATACCTTGATCATGCCTGGCAAGGACACTCGTAATGTGTGGTGATGGTTGATAACAGGCTTTATCCCTTGTTTCAAGTGGTGTTTAGCCTTTGGCAGCAGCAAATAAACTGAAAACAGATGGCCAATATAATAGATAAAGCAAAACCTGAAAGTAAAAAAAGCACAAAAGTGAAAATGTACCAGCAGCAGTTTATACTGAGTAGGTTATTTCGATGACAGGACAGTTTCGTGTGTTTTTTTTTCTGCATACACTCAAGGATATAATCCTCCATGTAAACACACAGCTCAACTCAAACCTTTTATGCAATTCGCTTGCCTTTGTGCCACACATCAAAGTAATGATCCAGATGTTTCAGTGGCTGCGATCAAGTCAGTAATAATATACAAATCTATTTCATACTGGAAAAAAGATACATGCATTACAGAGTGGCAAACTGACCGGTAGCTAGCACTAGCTGTTATGAAGACTTGGGAGAAAAACCACCATGGCACCATGATAATAATGTTTACTGTCAACTTGTAAATATACTTACAGTGTGGAGGTAGCAGTCATATGTAAATCATAACTTAGTGTTGTGACAGCAATATTTCCAGGACACTATAAGCTACTTTATGTGTGATGTGATAACACTTTTACAAACAAAAATGATTTTGTGCAAGCGCACGGGTGTACCATACTTCAAAATCAAATGCCACCAAACTGATAATTACCTGAAAGTAGCAGGAGACTACAGTAGAACTGTCGGTGACAACTTATCGGACAGGTCTTGCTGTCTTCAGAAACTCGATGCCAGTCTGTGCATTCACCAGTTTCAAGTCACCTGACCTTGTGGCAGCCCTGCTGTCTAGAAACAAACCATAAACACAGTCATGGATGGACAAAACCTGTTGAAAAAGAAATAAATACAGAAAATAGGCATGTGTGCACATACGCATGTACGTGTGGCTTTCTAAAAATGGCTTAGTCACAAAATAGCAGCACATTTTAGTGTTATGATATGGAGCAATATATACATACATGTATTTACATGATTCACAGAAAAACTAGCAATAAAATATTTTGGTATACAAGAATGATAGTATAAGTTTTTGTCACTCATATTTCTCCTGTTCATAAGCTTGTGGTTTCAGGAAAATATGAGAAATACATTGTATCAGTGGCAAGCCAACTTACAATAGACCACTTATATACCTGATTGTGAGTTTCATAATGAATTATGCACATACATGTATTGCTCAATTTCATCACACTGAAATGTGCTGTTATTTTGTGAACAAATATATTTTAGGTTGATTATAGTGGTATAATTATTTTATCCTTACCTAGACCTGTTGATTATATTCTCATCCAGACAATTGCTGATGTTGTTTTCATACAGCGAGCAGCTGTACATTTGTTTTCATTCAGACAGCTGAACATTTTGTCTGTGTTCAGACAACTGCAGGTATATTTTGTTTTTTATTCAGACAGCTGTATATTTAATTCTATTCAGACAGCTGTATATTTTGTTCTAAATATAAGCCAGCTGTACATTTTGTCCCAAGCATACACACACACACACACACACACACACACACACACACACACACACACATTTTAGGTTCACAACTTACCTTGCCACTGCGATTATCTGTTATGTATTGTGATGAGATTGGGCGTTGTTCCATTACTGATGCACCTTCACTTTGTACTAGCTTCACAAATGTATCCACAAAAATAACACATTAGCTGCTTGCTGCTCTGTGAGCTCATTTGGTGTGGCACTGAAAAAGAATCAAATGACTGGTATTTGTATAGTTATGTAATGCACACACGGGTCTTGTACTAGAAAATGGCGTGGCGTTCTGAAGATATTTACACAAAAACTTGACAACCACCACGAGCCCCCAAAACAAATCGCAACTAAAAGTGGAAACTTCTAAATGTACATCAGACCAGAGCTCAGAATATATCGCATATTTCATTATGTATATAACACAAATATGTGTAATAGAAAATTGCCCAGAAACTATTACACTTATTTATAAAGGAGAGAAAATTTAAAAACAAAGTTTCAGGCTGTTACTATAGTGACGTATATATAGTAACTACAGAAGAGACGAACAGTGAGGCTAAGATTTCCAATCTATTCTTCGTCTTGTTCATCGATGTATTCTGCCTACTTCTCACCACTGTCGTCTGCTGTTATTTCCTCAGTCATCATTTCCCCCGAAATTAGTGTCCTGTACACCAGAACACACATAACATTACGATCGCTAGGGCTTCTTGTTGTTGACAAGGAAGTGGTCATTAGAGTGGTGTCCCCTGATAATACATATTTACGAGTACCTTCCCTTTGTAAACACGACGTCAGCTACACGCGCATAGGTGTTTGTTGTTGTTGGAAATATACTTACCAACAAAAGTAATATTTGTACCACAAAAAGTGAAAAGACCACACCATATCATGTTGGACTTACCGCCACCATTCGCTGGACCTTTTTTGGACGCTCTGGACGTCGCGGCTCGGTGCAGGCTTCACCAGTGCGGCAAAATGAAAGTTGGATATTTTTCAGTCGTAGTTGCACGGGAATTGGATGTTACCGCGCACGGACAGATGCAACTGGAAGTGACCTTAGGCAGCTGGATGGTGTATACCTGTTTTCGTGAACTGTGACAGCCGTCAAGGACGTCTGACACTCCACTCTACAGCAGCTATAGTAACGTGCGTGCTCGGGGATCCTATCACACGGGGCCCTATCAGGGTTGCACTTTCTGTGTCAGGTAGGGACTTTGAAATTTTTTTTTCGATGTCCTCTACTGACTAATTGCTGAACCCGGACCTTTAACGTGTCACAGTTACAGCGTCAGTGATGCAGGTCAGTGGTCACTGAGGTCTGAATAGGGTATATATTTAAACTTTGATGTAGGTCATCGCCCGAGGGTAGTGGCTAAACCGTTGTGTTTAATGCCAACTAAATTTTAAAATAAATAAAGACCAAGTTTGGTTATCATATTTTCTTCTTAACGTTGTCCTGAAATATGTCTTTTCAAAGTTCAGTAATTGGAAAAAGCACGAGGCAAGCTTTGTTCAAACAAACTATACCAGTCTTTCTGACTATTATATTTGAGAGTCCCTCGGCACTATTAAGTGCCGATCAGGGACTATCAGACTTTTTTTCCAGAAATTTTCATCGCTTGTATTTGACATTTTTACAGTGGCCTGAAACCGGTACCAAAGTGGAGGGAAGAGACGGAGTACCCGGAGAAAAAAAAAAAAACACCCAATGGTCCGCCCGAATTAACGGTGACACTTACTAGAGGAGAAAAGTCTAATGACGGAAGCTGATATCGAACCTCACATTGAACTTTAGCATTGGTGGCAGGCGCCTTTACCACTGCGCCAGGGTCCGCCCCTGTCTTTCCAGGTGTGTTTCGTTCTTTATTGCATTATCTCATTCTACCTGCGATACACCACAGCAGGATATGGCTCGACCATGATAGTTCAAGTGTGGTGGCAGAATAGCTTGGCGCCTACAGGCGCCAAGCTATTCTGCCACCACCTTTGAACTATCATGGTCGATCTGTCTCCTGAATTGTAATGCAGTCCTCAGAGGACAACTCCAAAATGTGGGTATTTCGTACCTCGGGCACAATGTCCACGCTTGTCATCACCTGTTTGGTTTGGGTAACAGTTGTTTGTGTGATGACAGCAGTATTCTATACTCATATTTATCATCTTACTTTAATTATATCAAAATGAAAAATAAATCTGACTCGCGTGTAATGACGAGGGCATTTCAACAGCTGCGGACGCTATAAAGGTGTTAAAGTGACACCCGACCTGTTCCGAGTTATCACGGCATAACACGATTGCTTTATACTACAAACACAGCAGGCCAGCTCGAAACTGTAAAGGAACCGCATTGAAAGCGTGTAAACTGAGGTTTAAATACTTCACTCAATTCCTAACACAACTCGTGTCATCATCTGCAAGAGACATAGATTCTCATGAGCCCCTGCATTCGCATGGGCTCATGAGAATCTATGTCTCTTGCTTAACAAGTTGGTCTTCCTCTACTCCTGGAAGCGAGGTTGTTAAGCGTGCAATCGTGAAAACCCCATAAAATCTGTCGCTTTTCGTGGGTAGCGGTCTGGATTTGAAATTTCATACTTTATTTACCTACATTTTATCTGCTTTGATTGAGAGGGGTGGGGGCGGGGGGGGGGGGGGGAGGGGGGGGGGGCCCGGGGAATTAAAATTCTCGTCATTATGTTTTTCTCGGAGAGAAAACAACTGCAGACGACAACAATTTATGACAAATAGGTCAAAGAAAGTGACAAATATAATGAGAGCCCTAGTGTTTACTTTGGATGATAATGAGAATGTTAAGATTTTTTAAATTTTATTATTATTATTTTTGTTGTTGTTGTAAAACATACGCACAATGAAAGAAATAAACTGAACTGGAACTTTTATAAGGATTAAGACAGAAGGCACACACGCCTTTTTCACATATGTATTAATAGCATAGCAGCAATATAACTATGGAAAAGGAGTAAGAAATAATAAATAATATTATGAGAGAGAGAGAGAGAGAGAGAGAGAGAGAGAGAGAGAGAGAGAGAGAGAGAGAGAGAGAGAGAGAGAGAGAGAGAGAGAGAGAGAGAGAGAGAATTGCGGGCTGTGTAACAGTTCCAGAGGAAGGGTGGAAGAATTGGACGGGGAGTGGAGCAGGAGAAGGAAGCACGTGACGAAACGAGAGGAGAGGAGAGGAGGGCCGGCTAGCTAGGATCGATAACTGAACTGTCAAGTCCCGGCTCCACCCTCATTTTTACACCGGTGTAGCACGCCATCAGTCACCCGAAAACGCTAGATCGACTCCGGGGTTACTTCTGCTTGGCAAACCTTTCGTCATCATAGTTTTGTCGTTGAAAACTGGTAGTACGCCAGAGCCCAGATTCAAGCAAAAAAGACCGCCCAGAGTGGCCGACGTCGGCCGCGGTGAGCCTGCGCACGGCTGTGCTCAAGCCGAGAACGGCCGGCGTCTGCCCGATAAAATTGGCACACTATGAACGCACTGATCTGACTCACTCGTGGGCCACGCTCGCTTGACAGGGGTATGAACCATTTCACTGGACCGACCTGGCGTAGCAGCTGACCCCGCGTCTATCTCGCAAATTGACTCCCGCGTCGATCTAGCGGTGAAATCGAGCCGGGGTCACTCACTCTGTGACAAAATCATACTTTGCAGTTTTCCCACGCCAAAAATTGACCCCAAGTCGATCTGGCGTCAGCAACAGGCGCTGAATGATCCTTGTGAAATCGGTCACCTCTAACACACGGGTAGTAGGGAATAGCTCGAAGGTATTTGGGCCGACGTTGGTCCTGTGCGCGGGCCCACTGCGGCCGACATCGTCCCGAAAACCTTTTTTTCGCACTGGGACCAGCATCGTGCTGTATCATTTCGCTGCGATCTTCCCATGAGTTTTCCCCGCGGAAAAGTGACTCCTGGTCGATCTAGCGGAGGGGTTATCCTGGCTTGTTACACCGGCTGCCTGGCTACCGCGCCCCCCCCCCCCACCCCCACCCCCCCAGTCCCTGTACACCCAGCCCCACCCCTCCCCTTCCCGATCCTTAGCCCTGGCGTAGCGACTACGGTTAGACACGCAACTTACTATTTAGCTCTCTCAGTCGATACATAAGGCCGAGTCTCCCAAAACCTGACAAGCGCTCCTGAACGACTACAGTTGAAGTAGATGGATCGTTCATGATAACTCGGTGCAGAGAGAATTATCACCCAGAGAGAGAGAGAGAGAGAGAGAGATAGAGAGAGAGAGAGAGAGAGAGAGAGAGAGAGAGAGAGAGAGAGAGAGAGAGAGAGAGAGAGAGAGAGAGAGAGAGAGAGATTAAATAACTAGATAACTAACTCACTTACTCGCTCACTAAAATAAATAAATAAATAAATAAAATGATGGACGGGCGGACAAATGGATGGATGGATGGATGGATGGATGGATGGATGGATGGATGGATGGATGGATGGATGGACAGAGGGACCAATGAATTAATGAATGAATGAATGAACGAACGAACACAGGGACAGCGTTTCGGATCTCCTATCTTTCTTCGACGAGGAAGAACCTGCCAACCGAAACGTTGTGCCTTTGTGTTTTGTCCAAATATACACGGTTTATAAACAACAACATTTTGTTTCTTTCGTCAAGAGGGAAACGGTTTTAAATTTATTTTGCTTATGACACTGCCTCCTCCGAACGCAACACATACATTCCTACGCCACTGCATTGGTGAAGTACCTGTACCCTTTGGCTGTCGGTAGCACTTTTTGTCGCGATGATTCCTGCAGGAATCATCGCGACAAAAAGCGCTCCCGACAACTGAAGGGTTAACTTTATTCTTAAGTTATGCAAAGTTAAAGCATGCATGAACAGAAAACGAACAAAATTCCGTCTGCGTCGTCAAACTTATTGAAAATCAAAGTGAAGAAATTGACTAGTTTTCCATAGTTAAGTTTACTCACTTTTTTCACATTTTAGAGAAATATACATTCTTTTTATTTTGTTTAATTATTATTATTATTATTATTATTATTATTATTATTATTATTATTATTATTATTATTATTATTATTGATCTTGCTTTAAAGTAAAACAGCAGTTAAGATTACAAATCTGAATGAATATTCTCACCTTGTGCATGTCAATGAGGACTTTGGCATTTGATGTTTAATTAGAATTTGATGCAGAGATGTGTATGTGTGCGCGCGTGCGTTATGGCACGTGCATGTTGGCGTGCGTGAATGCGCGCACGCGAGTACGCGCATGCGTGCGTGTGAACGCGTGTACGTGTAAACCGAATTATACTCTGCACATAAAATCATCTTCTTAAAAATCGACACTGTGCTGGAGACATAAGCAGTATCATTTCACACATACACACACAAAAAAACAACTGATCCATGATGCAAGGGCTACAAGAAAGTGACCCGTGACATTGACCTGTGTCGATTTTAACTGGGTGCATGTACCCCTGCCGTATCACATTTTGCAATATATGTCACCAATCGAAGAAGTGCATATGCTGGAGCCATACGCACGCCGCTGCTTGAGTGTAATACAGCACCGACAGTCTCAGACACGCACACGAGAAGAACACATGGCTGTAAAATAATTGAAATTTCAAACGAATACAATTTCAGTATGTTTTTATAGATTAACTCATTCAGCCCGACGGCCGTATTTCCCAAATTTTGGGAGCTCTAATGACTCTATGCACCAGTTGCAGGAGATGGATCGACCATGATAATTCAAGGGCGCTACCCTTGAATTATCATCATGGCCGACACATCTCCTGCTGTAGTGCGTCAGGGCTAAATTGGGTTAAGGTGATATTTATCACGAATTTGATATAAGTATATGGATCTAACCTAGTACGCGAAGGCCATCGGGCTGAAGTCGGCAACAGCAGGCCCGCGCACGACAGTGCGCTAGCCTACTGCGGCCGAATTCGTACACGTTTCGGAACTTTAGTCTATATTAGTGATTTTATTTCGTGTTAAAAACAAAAACAAGTTGTACATTAATTGTAAAATTATTGAAAATTAAAAAGAAGACAATTTCATGTCTTTCACGCGGAGGCGAGTTTTATATCAGAATTTCATATGAGCAGGTAGGCCGAATTTTTTTTTTATTTTACATTTCTTAAAATGTAATAATCTGGTAAATATTCGCTATTTTAATTTCAAAAGAATGCTGTCAAGTGTTGTAAAAGTATTGAAATATAAAACGAAGACAATTTTATATGTCTTTCACACAGAGATAATTTCACATCATAATGCCATATTTGTATACAGACCTATTTTTTAATTTCGCATTTCTTAAAATTATTTTAATATAAACGAAGATAATTTTATGCGTTTTTTACGCGGACATTTTGTTTTTATCCAATCAGAATTTCACATATGTAAACAGGCCTAATGAATTATTTTACATTTTGTAAATATTCGCCATTTTCATTTTGTGTTTACAAAAATATTCATACTATTTTACTTCTAAAACGATGGGGTAGACAATGGTACAAGCTTAGCTCCTCGATCTCCGGTCACATTTCTTAGACTTAGACTACTTAAACTCATTCAAGACGTGCCGCATCTGGATACGCGGCATAAAGCCGCGTATCCAGATGCGGCGCGTCTTGAATTTGTGTAAAATGCTAAGCTTCTGTTCTGTACTGTATACAAAACGAAAAATCAAAATACAAAAGCTAAGCTTCTGGCGTTGGCAAATACAGTTTCATCATTTCCACACTGTAAACCGTTGGTTGTCGGTAGCGGTTAAACCGCTACCGACAGCTGAAGGGTTAACCAACATATATTGTTTCCTTGAAAGGCCTGACATTTATGTCCGACAACAGATGAATTTATGACCATTTGTTGATCAGTACCGACGCTCAGGGCTTATCGTAATTCCTCAAATTCGTGCGGTCGTCAACAGCTGTTTGTGTCATATATGTCAACAACGATAAACCGGGAAGGATTTTGACGAGACAATAATTAACAGAAATCTGACCTCTGCGTGTGCCATGCCATACGTAACATCCGATAAACACGTTGAGCAGTAACTCTAAAAATTAAATTTCTTAGATATTATTGTGTGAATCTTCTACTTAATTACTTGATTAACTGTACATTGCTTGACGTGCCACATAAAGCAAGACTTTTTAAGGACGTTCATGTGAGAACAAAAAACAAAAAAATAAAAAATAAAATAAAAGAAACAAACAAAGAACCCACACAAAACAAACAACACAGAAATCAGTATTGTATGTATTTCGCCAGCCGGCCTAACGTGCAAACGCTAATTTTTCGAACCCGAGTTGTCAAAAATAGTAAAAATCATTACAAGTACAATGCATACAAGAAAAACTATATTTAAGAATGCACTAATCCCAGACAGCTAACTTTTCATCTCTGAGGTGCAGTAGACCTTTTTTAAAAAAAAAAAAAAATGAAAACCCATTTCAGCGCTTGATATACGCTGTAAACAAAACCCAGCTTCAACAAAGAACGCTTGTGATTTTCTGAAATTATTTCATCGGGGCTGGGGAGTCACAAGCCAGTTTAGTGAAGAACGCTACCGTTATTTGGCAAAAACCAGAATGACCCATTTTGCGATGAGGGAGATTTGTATTGCTGTACTACGAAAATCTCGCTTTTCTATAAAAAAAAAAATATAACATACTGGGTTTTGGGTTTTGCCATGTAACGGCAGAATGCATTGTCACTGTCTCTGTGTGCTGTAACTCATACAGCCCGGCGCACGTATTTCCCACATTTTGGAGGCGTCATCTAACGACTATGCACCTGTTGCAGGAGATGGATCGACCATGATAATTCAAGGGCAGTGCCAGATTAGCTTGGCGCCGACAGGCGCCAAGCTAATCTGGCACTACCCTTAAATTATCATGGTCGACCCATCTCCTGCTGTAGTGCGTCCGGGTTGAATGGGTTGAAGTACAAAGTTACTTTGATACTAGTAATAGTTGCGATAACTTAAGTCATGCGCGGCAAGCTGCACCCGGATACGCGGTATTATGCCGCGCATCCGAGATGCGGCTTGCCGCGCATGAGTTAAATTGCCTAGAGCAAAATGACCAGAGCCGTAAGGTCTTAAATCACAGATGAGCACAAAATACAACTATGCTCATTGGATTCCAATGTCTGTTCGTCTCTATGAAGGCAACAAGACAGCACGTCCATTTTTGTGCGCAGCAAGATTTTCATTGTATTACGATGACAGTCTCGCTTTTTGCACAAAAATAAAAAATCGACCTAAGTTAACCCTTTTAGCCCCAAGGTCCCATTTCTCAAATTTTGGAGGTGTTGCCTAACGACTATTTACCAGTTGCAGGAGATGGCTGGACCATGCTAATTCAAGGGTAGTGCCAGATTAGCTTGGCGCCTTCAGGCGCCAAGCTAATCTGGCACTACCCTTGAATTATCATGTTCAAGCCATCTCCTGCTGTAGGGATCCGGGGCTAAAATGGTTAAACGGACCCTCGAGCATCATACTGCTTTTTTTAAGGCAAGAAAAGAGGAGGTCTATAGTATGCCTGTTTTTGTGAAAAGCCAGATTTTCATTGTAATTCAATGAAACTCTCGTTTTTCACAAAATAGACACAGACCCCCCCCCCCCCCCCCCCCCCCCGTCCTCCTCCCCCCCCCCCCAAAAAAAAAAAAAAAAAAAAAAAAAGAAAAAAAAAAAAGAAAAGAAGAAGGAATATAGTAAGACCATTTGTGTGAAAAGTGAGATTTCCATTGTAAATCATGCTTTTCACAAAAAATGGACGTGTTATATGCCTTTTTTTCTTCTTCTTCTTTTGTAGGTCTCCACAGAGCAGTGCTGCTCAAGGGTGCGTTTAACACAATTCGGAAAGGAGATCCCGAGACACAAACATGGAGGAATTCTCTTGCACCGCCGTTTCACACACCTTGGGTCACATTAGTTGTCGAATAAAAGCAGCACGCATTGAATGAAGCATCTTATTGCTGTATGATTTTTAAGTTTGATCTAGAAGAATCTGTAAGAGTATTTTATAGGGACGTGAACACATGCTTTGGACGCCAACCGGAAACCTGTCGGCGCCAAGCTAATCTGGCACTGCCCTTGAATTATCATGGTCGCTCTATCTCCTGCAACTGTTGCATAGTCATCAGATGACACCTCCCAAATTTGGAAAATACGGCCGTCGGACTGAACGAGTCACGTTTTACAGCTAATACAGACGCATAGAAGATACGCTAGCTAACTTACTGGCATAAAGAAGTCACCCTTTTTACTGCTACTGGCTATACTGTTCGTAGTTATGCGTCTTCTCCGCCGAACGGTATCGCTAGCAGCAATCAAGGTGTGCATTAATGCGAGGCGTTTGGCATTGGGATCCGCGGCAACTGATCTAGACATGCCTCGTATTTTCGGCATTCTTCGAGTATCCATATGAGGCACCTGTCGAACACTGACGCAGTATGACTCGAACGCAAACTTTTTTTTCTAATTTATTACATGCGTTTCCGTATGAGTCACGCTTCGAATATGCAGTCTGACTGGAACGCAAATTTATTTCTACTTTATTCCACGCGTCTCTGTATGCGCCTAATCTCAAACGAGTACACATTTTCACGATCACACGGCTTACAGTGTAGAATCGGTAAGATGCAGACGGCACCAACTATACTATTCACAATATCTTAAGGACCACCATGAAATATGGTAAAGATTGTGTCTGAATTTTTTTTAAAAACAAGATTGTACGCTTAGTCTTGTTAAAAACAATTCCAAGACAAACTGCTGAAATTTGACAGAGTTGTGTGTTTATTTCAAATTATGAAAATTGTTCAGGGTGACCCTGAACTACTCACAATAAGTTAAGGACCGCCTTGAAATATGGTCAAGATTTAGTCTTGGAATTATTTTTCCAGACTATAAGCTTAGTCTACAGATCTTTTGAAAATTTTCAACAAAAAATCTTGAAATTCGACGCAGTTGTGCTTATTTGAAATTATGACCATTTTTCAGGGTTGTCCTGGACGTATTGTGAGTAGAATACATTTGAGCTGTCACTGTTTATTTTAATATTACAGCAGTTGGTGGCAGCAGCACCGAGCAAAACATACACAAGTGTTAGTTAGGCTGACAGTCGGTATTTCACAGTTAATCCACTTCACTGTCGAGAAAAAAATTAACATAGCTCAACTGCAAGAGACATAGATCCTCATTAGCCCCCAGTTGCGGGGCTCATGAGGATCTATGCCTCTTGCTGAAACCACTTTGCAGCTATGTTCCTTGGACGGCTGGGGATTTTCGGCGTTGAACACAGATTTCAGAGACACAGCCTTCATTCAGTGGCACGGAAGGGGCTACAGCTTACTTCTCCTTTGCAGGAAATCAACACACGACAGCGGTGAAAGGGACATTTGACCCGTGAAAGACAGGCAAAAGACAGTTAGTCATTTTTGTGAAAATCAAGCTTTTAATTGTATTACAATGAAAATCTCGCTTTTCACAAAATATGGACTTTCTTACCTTTGCCTTCAAGGGACAGACACGTGTATGGATGCAACGACCACAGTGACATCAAGACGAGTTCCTAATTGACGCCATTGTGGGATGGTAAGATGGCATGTCGTGGTCGAGGCACTTCTTCTTGATTGATTGATTGTACATTGCTTAACGTCCCGACAGCAACAAGGCTTTCTCAGGACGTGCCTGCACTGCTTTTGAAAAAAAAATAAACAGAACATTGAATGTATGTCGCCAGCCGGTCAAATACGTTAAATAAACCTAACACATGGGGCCTAAATAAAGCTAAGACCATTTAGCACCACACATCCAATATCAAGAGCTACAGGCAGTGCAGACAGTAGGGAGAGTTTTTAAAAGGCAAATACAGGTGAATGGACAAAGGGTAGACAGAAACACATGCCCCAGAGAGAAAAAAACCCACCCTGTGGGGCTGACCAGGGTGACCCTGGGAACTAAAAAATACCTAACCCCACCCAAGTCCCCCAGGGCATACCCGGGTGGGGTACTTCTTCTTGACTCGGTGTTGGAATATACCACTGATCTGTGAGTCAATACAACTGATATACGTGTGTGTTGTTATGTGATTTTCGATCTTACGGTCCTTGGACCGTAAGATCGAGAATCACAGACCAGTACACGTATGTCAGTCGTGAGAACATCTCGTAGAAGACCAAAGCACGCTTGGAAATGTCAGTTACAACACAATTCTGCATTGTGTTGTAACTGTCTTTTCTAAGCGCGTTTCTTTGTTCGCCGAGATGTCCACTGCATTTCGCACGCTTGGCAGTCATCGTTTTGGTCAGGATTTCGTATGTCAGGTGTAGTGACTTACAGAACAATAGTCAATTGCTTTTGGAACTGTGCACTGTTCTGTGCAGCGATGCTGAATCCTAGTTTATAACGATTTTATATTATGCTGATTTCATTCCATTGACTGATAATGCAAGCTGGTCGCATCCCAGCTCGCAAAAGGCTATCGGGCCAAAGTCGGCCGCTGTGGGCCCGCGCACTGTCGTGCGCGGGCCCACTGCGGGCGACTTCAGCCCAATGGCATTTGCGTGCTGGGATGTTTACATCTGAAGACAAGGACTACTAGCTACTACTACTTCTCATAATGTACTACTGCTACTACTACTAAGTCCTATTATACTACTACTACTACTACCACTGCTACTGCTACTGCTACTGCTACAATCAAATAATCACCAAAACACGACAAAATTCCTTGTCCAAAGTAATATTTCGAAGGCACATACTGAGGTGAGAAAACTCTTTTTGTATCAAACTCTATTCAGGCTTTCTTTAATTCTGTGCACAGATCAATATAAGCTCGCGCCCCACGAACATTTACACTCAGACGATGATAACAACGACGAAGAAGAAGGAGATGAAACAGGCTTTCACCAACAAGAACATGATTGCTCTGAGAAAACAAAAGATAGGTAAGTCCACGTTTGTGAAAAGCGAGGTTTTCATTGTAGTAGAATGAAAATCTCGCTTTTCACAAAAATTGACGTACGAAGAAGAAATCTGGTTTGGCGCAGGATCTTCAGATGGTATCGAAGATGTCTGAAACGGTGACGTCATTTCCCGCGTATCCAGATGCCGCGGCACATCTCGAATGAGTTTTAACCCCTTCACCGACGAGAAGAATGGAACACAACCAACCGCAAGAGGCATAGATCCTCATGAGCCCCCGCTTTTGCGGGGGCTCATGAGGATCTATGCCTCTTGCTTAAGCCACTTTGTATCTATGTTCCTTTGACGACTGAGGATCTTTGACGTTGAATTTACGCTGGTTTCAAAAACACAATCTGCGTCCACTGGCAGTGAAAGGGTTAAGAACAGTAGCTCAACCTCAACAACATTAAAACACCAGAGTCAAACGATGACTTCAAAAGCCGTGTGCACTTCAGGCAGACTGCGGGAGACGAACTCACCGCGACAGCTCAAGCGTGATGCCTAATAAGCTTGTCACCATAGGTTGCTGGCATTGGAAACCGTTTGCATACATTCAGAATCAACCGAAGGAGATAAAAATCACCGTGATAGCTTGACTAGTTCAGAACTGACACACAGTAGCAGAAAATAGACCGAGCATGATAGTTCAAGGGTGGTGCCAAAATAGCTTGGCGCCTCCAGGCGCCAGGCTATTCTGGCACCATTCTTGAACTATTGGTCCAACAGTCCCCTGTGGTCGAACTTGTATGCAGACTCCAGAGGACAAACATGAAATTTAGGAATTTCGATCTCAGGGCACGGATTTTGTCCAGGTTAATCACGTCGACAAAAAGCACTGCCGACAGCAAAAGTGATGACTGTTTAGTACGCCTAGCTAACCAAGCATCACGCTTAACTCGCATCATACTGAGGCTAAAAGCTTCAAATTTGTACACTGCCATATGCAAGCTACATTATAGTACTTACAGATAAGGATATAGACCAATGGATTTAGTTCAAGGGTGGTGCCAGAATAGCTTGGCGCCTAGAGGCGCCAAGCTATTCTGGCACTACCCTTGAACTATTTTAGTCAAACTTATTTTACACACTGATGTATTCCGAATGATAAGGGTTAAGCTATCACGGCGAAACCATCTCCAGCAGTTGGCGTCGAAGGGTCTCACAGACGACTGACGTTTACGGAGCCTTTGAAAAGCGACGTCCTGCTCCCAGACCTGGCACCAAACAACTGTGGCCAGGCTTCCGTGCCTCCGTGCGTTTTTATCTCGCCTCTCCTCGCATGTTGCGCGCAATTTGGTGTACCGCTTCATTTTCAACTGTCGATGATATACACATTTAATTGGGCATATCCACATGCACGCACACAACTAACACGCTCTCAGTAACGGTCTTGTTTCGTGCTTTGCGTGCTGAAAACTTTATTGTCACACGTGGACGGAGCCGGAGAGAGAGGTTCGGGGGCGGCCTCCGGGCTTGACCCGACAGAAATATTCCGTCTGCACGAGACCTCGCCATCGTCGTAACACTTTGCTTGGTTACCGCTGCTGCAACACAAACAGCGACGTCGACAACGTGACGGGACGACGATAATGATGACAGTTTAATTCAGTTTGATGACTATGTTGTCTCTGCGCTTGAAAAAAAAGAAGAAAAAACAAACAGAAAAAAACACGCTTTCTCTAAATGGAACTCATTCGAGACGCTACGCACAAGGATAAGCGGCATTGCCGCGTATCCGTGTGTGGAACGTCTCGAATGGCATACGTCTCCTTGAAGTCGGTGTCAGTTCTGTCCCAGAATCAATCCCGATACTGACACAATTTTGATCTAATTGTCTTGGATGTAAAATCCTTTCATGTACGACCGCCGCTCGCTGCCTTTCACTCCACGCCTATTTGTTCCAAAAGAGTTTAAAAAGGCAGCGACTGCCATTCATACAGACGTTCTCTTCCGTATGACCGGCGGTCACTACCTTTCTCCACATCTTCACGTCCAGAGGATGACGAGATACAGACGATGACGTGGACGGATTTTCAACGAGGAAAGGGGCTTCCAGCTCACAACGATTTCGCACGACTGAAGACAGAAGCAGCATCCTTCTGTTATAGTTTGTGAACACAGCTCGACCGGTTTTCCCAGGCAGATCCGACTTCCTGCCCGTTCTTCTAATCTTCTGAGCACTTTCGTGCGAGGACGTCGTCTTTTAGAGTCGAGTCCGTTTTTGTTCCTGCACTAGCTGGTAGTTGTTGTTCAAAACTGGCACGAGAAGGGTGAGGGAGGGAAGTGGCAGGGTTAGATTGAAGGCCACGAGAAGAGAAGCAAGATAGAGGGAGGTTTGGTCTGGACACGAACGCTGAAGCCGGTCTGTATAGCATGCATGCACGGCACGCTGCACAATCCGACCCTCGTACGATCTGGGAACGTCCGAGTTAAAACATTCAAGGACGAACCTGTTTGGGAGTGGAACAGATCTTCATGAGCCCTCGCTGCAGCGGGGCTCATAAAGATATGTTCCGCTCGTGGGAACAGTTAGAGTCTGTATCTGTGACGAGGAGGTGGTCGGAGGGTGTTCAGACTGCGATGACCGTGGGAATAGAGGAGATTGGCTTCACGCACGTACTGCACGGGAACACGGAGCTGCAGGCACGCGACCCTGCGTGAGGACAAGGTGCAAATCTTTCTGCTCCTAACCGCCACCCAGTCTTTCTCTCTGTCCGTCTATCAGACCACGGTTCCCTCTTTAACCCTCTCGCGTCCGTGCAATGACATCGTCTCGTGCGTGCAGACACATCTCTGTTAACCCCCCCCCCCCCCACTTGTGCATGCAACCAAAACAGACCCTAACCCTTGGGCTGTCGGTAGCGGTTTTTGTCGCGATGATTCCTATCGGAATCATCGCGACAAAAACCGCTACCGACAGCCCAATGGTTAAGGGTAGTGGCGGTTGCATGCGCAAGAGAGCTATTTCATCCATCCACCCCTTTGTCCATACCCCCACCCTTTCACTGACCCACCCTTGCCCTCTTATTAGCGAGTGCGTGCAAGTGTGTACGCGCATGTTCAGGTGCGTGCATGCGTGTGCGTGCGCGCGTACGTGGGCTGAATTCATGGTTTCGCATTACGTCCCTTACGGATTCTTGGGTGTTGAGAGAGAAAACGGCGGAGACACGCACAGTGATGATGATTGTCTAGGCCAAGACCACTGACAAAACAGAAACCGTGACCTGAATTAGCAAACCAGTACAAGAATAAGGAGGGATACGGGATGGGGTACGGGTGGGTGTTGTATGTGTGGGTGGACTGGCTAGTTCTGAAAGGCACTCGACAGCAGGTCCATTTCTGTTAACTCATTCAGCCCGACGACCCGCATTTCCCAAATTTTGGAGGCGTCATCTAATGATTATGCACCAGTTACAGGAGATGGATCGACCATGATAATTCAAGGGCAGTGCCAGATTAGCTTGGCGCCTGTCGGCGCCAAGGTAATCTGGCACTACCCTTGAATTATCATGGTCGACCCATCTCCTGCTGTAGTCCGTCAGGGCTGAATGGGTTAAAAGTGGCATTTTCATTATAAGACAGTACACTTCAGATATGACAAATAGCTAGGGGACCCAACATTTCGTTTTCTTATAACCATTTTTTTTCTTTTAAATAACGAGGAGTCGGGACCTCTGAAAAGTGTTGTTATATCCGACTCTTGTGTTATCCGACCTTGTTATAAGCGAAGTTTAATGTACAATAAAAAAGCCTATCTTTTCACAGAAATGGATTTACTGTCTCTTGCCTCCCTAAGGCAGCGCTTGCGTGCGTGAGAAACGCTGCATAAATTTCATGACTACAGACCCCGACAACAATGATGTTAGTAAAAAAAATTGATATGCCGACAAGGCAAGAGGTTGAAACGACGCACGGTAGCGGAAATCAACAAAATAAACGTTTGCTGACCTTGGTAGCAGACTGCTCTGTGGCACGCTTAATTTGCACATGTTGAAAACATTCAATTGTGGACACTAAGATAAGCTTAAAGGTAGTACTGGATTAGCTTTGCGCTATTCGACGGTATAATATAGCATGCACTGTGGCACGCAGTCAGTTTAACCCCATCCATGCCAATGGACGCGTATTTCGTGTCTGATATCTTCGTTCATGTAACGATCAACAGCCATAACCATTCCAAAGAACATGGATACAAAGCGGTCTCAACATGAAACATATATCCTCATGAGCCCCCGAAATTGCGGGGGCTCATGAGGATCTATGCCTCTTACAGTCGCGTGGTTCTCAATTAATAACAAAATGGTTTAACCCTTAACTGCTACTGACGATACCTTTCGGAGGAAAAAGGCGCAGTTGCAGTTCTTGCCTGCTGATCGGTTAACGTCAGTAGCAGTCAAGGGGTTACAACCTCGAGAGGCATCGAGTGTGCAAGCTCAAAGATTGTGCTTGAGTATCGTGGCGCATCACCATGGCACCTGATTGCTTTCTGGCACGCTTACATTTAGTTTACTTATATAACACAGTCTCTCCAGTCTACTTATATAACACAGTCTCCCCAGTCTCTTCAGTTTACTGATATAACACAGTCTCTCCAGTCTCTTCAGTTTACTTATATAACACAGTCTCTCCAGTCTCTTCAGTTTTACTGATATAACACAGTCTCTCCAGTCTCTTCAGTTTACTTATATAACACAGTCTCTCCAGTCTACTTATATAACACAGTCTCTCCAGTCTACTTATATAACACAGTCTCTCCAGTCTCTTGAGTTTACTTATATAACACAGTCTCTCCAGTCTCTTCAGTTTTACTGATATAACACAGTCTCTCCAGTCTCTTCAGTTTACTTATATAACACACAAGTAAACGACTCACGCTTTACTTATATAACACAGTCTCTGCAGTCTACTTATATAACACAGTCTCTCCAGTCTACTTATATAACACAGTCTCTCCAGTCTCTTCAGTTTACTGATATCACAGTCTCTCCAGTCTCTTCAGTTTACTTATATAACAGTCTCTCCAGCCTCTTCAGTCTACTTATATAACACAGTCTCTCCAGCCTCTTCAGTCTACTTATATAACACAGTCTCTCCAGTCTCTTCAGTTTACTTATATAACACACAAGTAAACGACTCACGCTTTACTTATATAACACAGTCTCTCCAGTCTACTTATATAACACAGTCTCTCCAGTCTACTTATATAACACAGTCTCTCCAGTCTCTTCAGTTTACTTATATAACACAGTCTCTCCAGTCTCTTCAGTTTACTGATATAACACAGTCTCTCCAGTCTCTTCAGTTTACTTATATAACACAGTCTCTCCAGTCTCTTCAGTTTACTTATATAACACACAAGTAAACGACTCACGCTTTACTTATATAACACAGTCTCTCCAGTCTACTTATATAACACAGTCTCTCCAGTCTACTTATATAACACAGTCTCTCCAGTCTCTTCAGTTTACTGATATAACACAGTCTCTCCAGTCTCTTCAGTTTACTTATATAACAGTCTCTCCAGCCTCTTCAGTCTACTTATATAACACAGTCTCTCCAGTCTCTTCAGTTTACTTATATAACACAGTCTCTCCAGTCTCTTCAGTTTACTTATATAACACAGTCTCTCCAGTCTCTTCAGTTTACTGATATAACACAGTCTCTCCAGTCTCTTCAGTTTACTTATATAACACACAAGTAAACGACTCACGCTTTACTTATATAACACAGTCTCTGCAGTCTACTTATATAACACAGTCTCTCCAGTCTACTTATATAACACAGTCTCTCCAGTCTCTTCAGTTTACTGATATCACAGTCTCTCCAGTCTCTTCAGTTTACTTATATAACAGTCTCTCCAGCCTCTTCAGTCTACTTATATAACACAGTCTCTCCAGTCTCTTCAGTTTACTGATATCACAGTCTCTCCAGTCTCTTCAGTTTACTTATATAACAGTCTCTCCAGCCTCTTCAGTCTACTTATATAACACAGTCTCTCCAGTCTCTTCAGTTTACTTATATAACACACAAGTAAACGACTCACGCTTACATGTTCAATGAAGACTGGTGATAAAAAAGGGGTTTATAAAGTCCACATTTTAGAAATAGGAATGGAATAAAACATACAGTTAGATGTGTATGGTAACTAAGCGTACATTTAAAAAATAAAATTTACAATTTATTTTTTATTTTTATTTACTTATTTATTTGTTCCAGAAGAGCTCTCCTACGGACACATGAGAGAAAAAGCCGAAAACTCTTTTGTTTTACGACGTTCAAACCGTAAGTTAAGTTAGCCATTGTGTCCACATTATTGTAAGACATAGTAAGAACATTTACAAGGGAGACATTACGAACTATTAACGCCGTCTGGTCTGGAGCTGGCCCCTTTTTAAGGTAACTGCCACAATGCTTTCTACGTGCACAAAGTACTCGGCTCGGAACCGCGTCTGATTAACCATCTGGCCGTCGGTAGCGGTTTTTGTCGCGATGATTCCTGCAGGAAACATTGCGACAAAGTCCGCTGCCAACAGCCAAAGGATTAACCCATTCAGCCCTGACGCCCTACAGCAGGAGATGGATCGACCATGTTAATTCAAGGGTAGTGCCAGATTAGCTTGGCGCCTGTCGGCGCCAAGCTAATTTGGCACTACCCTTGAATTATCATGGTCGATCCATCACCTGCAACTGGTGCATGGTCATTAGATGTCTCCTCCAAAATTTGGGAAATACGGCCGTCGGGCTGAATGAGTTAACACGATTTTCGTGCTGCAATTTTTCTAAAATCATAATTGTATGTTTGTTTTTTTCATTTGTTTGGTCGGAAATTGTATTAGCGTAAATGCTGTTGTTTCCAATCCGAAACAAGATCGAGAAATAATATAATTAAAAAAATAAAATAAACGGACACATTGTGTTCATATGTCAATTGTCAGCTGACTTGCTCTCGACGCTACGGCACTGTCAAATATATTTGGTAGGTTTCTTTTTCCGTTACATTCTTTCACAGCACACCCAAATAAATAAACAAACAAACAAATCAACAAACGACCGACCGACCGAAACGATTTTTTTTTAAATCGAAAGAACAGCGAATTATATATTTAGGTATCTCCAACCACGATCTATTATTACACACATACATAGAAAGATCTGTTTAGTTTTCTAGGGAAGGTCCTACGGACTTCCCTATGGAAGACAACCCAGATTTCCCCTCGTGGTATAATACTAGTGAAAAGCAACACCAGCTAGCTTCACAAATAAGTCAAGAATTGACTGCATTAAAACTCACAATTTCTCTGGCGTACGTTTCCCATTGATCTGACGAGAAACGAGCAGAGGTTTACACTGCCCGCATGAGCGGTTCACAGGATCAGCAGTGGCGCTTGAAATTAGGTTCACAGATCGCACACGTTCTCTGGGGAGCATAACAATTAATTGAGAACAATCGAAAAATTGCACACAAAATTTTATTCCTCTCGACATGATATTTTATGACACGACGCAACTGTTTGCCCGAAGTCTGTGTTCATTTTCCAAGTCCCATGTGGCAAACATTTTCTTTCAATGCTACAGGCGATCAAGCAAATAAGGGAAAAAGGCAATCTAACCTCTTCGCTGCCAGTGATCACGAACATCGTGATAAAAGCGACTCAGTGCACATTGACTGACATAGAGTCCGAAATAGCTCAGGCGGTTAAACGTCGGAGCAGGAGAGCGAAGGGAATCGAGGGGGCGTGGGTTCGAATCCCGTCCCGGCCCCGGTAGCTGGACTCACAATCCAGGGGGAAAAACGGATTTGTTCAATATCATGTCCGTTGAAAGGGCCTGGTAAATCAAAGTAGCACAGTTGGAGTGCGCCTGAGTTGATCAGTGTTCAGGTCGTACTCCATAGGCAACAGATTTCCCTGTCCCCCATAACCGGCCCGTCAGGGCCGTCCACGATCACCTCGGTGCTGTGGACGTTAAACCCCGAACTAAACAACAACAACAACATTGACTGACATTCGTTGAAAAAAAAGGATGTGAACTTGACAAAAATAGTCCAAAAGAACATAGAACTACAAGAGACAAAAATCCTCACGAGCCCCCGCTAATGCGGGGGCTCGTGAGTATTTATGTCTCTTGCAGCTGGGTAGCGTTGGCCTTGCTCCGGCAGTCAAGGGGTTAACCCACCGATCAAACAATCCCCTGACAAGAAAGCAAAAGAAAATCCGCCATAAAACATGTGACAGTTTAACGGTCTATCGCATAACTGACCAAGCAACCAGCCAACCACAACCAAATAACCAAAAGACACACAGGAACATCGAGCGCCAAAACAGTTCTTTAGATCGGGACGATTTGGCACAAAATAATGTAGCAACGATTATGTGGCTGAAGGAATCACTTCATATTCCCGGCGCAGGAAACACTTTCGATGTCGTTCAGCTTATTCATCTTTTCGTCCAGATGATTCCTTCAGGAGTCACCTCGACTAAAAGCGCTGCCGACTGCCAAAACTATGGGCACGAGTACGTGACATTAGCCTGGCATAAACTCAAACATTATTTTCGTCTCAAGGCGTTCTCTCACCCCCCCATCCACAAGACCTGCCTGCCGCGTATATCTACAAATCTCTCAGAAGGTTTTGGTGTTGTTGTTGTGAATTCTTTAAGCCCCTAACTGCCGGGCAAGGTGAACGCTATACCCAGCTGCAAGAGACATAAACCCTCATGAGCCCCCGCGGTCGCGGGGGCTCATGAGGATTTATGTCTCTTGCTAGTCCCGATGATGATGTCCATTTGTAATGCGCATCCTCTCCATGCTAGCAGCATGCTCAGGGCGAGAAAAAAAAAAAAAAAAAAAAAAAAAAAAACCCACTCCCAAGCTATGTGTTCCTATTTACGTCTGTGTTCCCCATGCGATTGTCGGTCATTCCGTGCAGTCGTTTCCGACGCGCAATTCTTGATTACTGACAGCGAAGGGGGTTAATGTTTTTTTTTGTTTTTTTTTTAAATTATTGGACTGGAAACAATGGAGGGACACAGTTTAATTTTGTATTTTTTAAGCCATGCCGATGTATAAAATAGAATGTGTGTGCTGAAGTGGCCTAGAACAAAAGGTACAAAATCAGATACAATTACACAATGGTGAGGTTTGGTTTGCAACGAACGACTCCCAACAACGAACGAGAGCGAAACCAAGGCGTATAATTATCAACTTGGACCATAAGCATAGACAACACTCCGAAAATCTCCAAGAGGCATAGATCCTCATGAGCTCTCTGGGCTCATGAGGATCTATGCCTCTCGGAGATTTTTTGGGAGTGTTGTCTTTGCCTCTGGAACACATTGTTCACCTGCCATGACTTCAGTCTCGCTCGTTGTTGGGAGTCAGTCATTGGGCGTAAACGTAACCTCACTGATATAAGTAAGCTGACGGCAAAATCGCAACCTATAACACACACTGAGCATGGAGTTACAACGACAGACGAAAATCGACAGAAAGCGGAGAAAAGACACCAATGCTCGTCCTGTGCAGCACAATGTAATCTTCTGGCATAGTGCCACTGACATTCAGTCAGTTCCAGATCTCCTCGACTCTACGCCAAAATTCCCTCACCCACCATTGGTCCCGTGACTATTTCACTTCTTGTCCCAGATGCGTGAGATGGATCGGTCTTTAAAGTTCAAGGGTAGTGCCAGACTCGCTTGGCGCCTGTCCAGGCGCAAAGCGAATCTGGCACTACCTTTGAAAAAAAGATACGACTGATTAGAAGATTCCAGCGAAGAAAAAACAGACTTAGAAAAGAAGTGAGATAAGTAGCATATTGTTTACTCTTTGTTTGTCCATTGCAAAAAAAAAAAAATGTTTAACCCGAAATATTACAAATAAATGTGGTTTTTTTTCTGAGTGTGTTTCTTTTATTGTTGGGATCGTCTTTGCATTTCAAGCGCTTTGGCAGTCACCATTTTGGTCTGGATTAAAGATATGATTGGAAAGGTAAGATTTACGGCTACAGAATTTCTGGAAACAATTAACCTGGGTCGTTCTAACAAAGACGTTATCACGTCAATGTCTGCATGTACCAGATCGGATACAAAAAAAAGGATGTGTATAACGTTTCTGCGTAGGCACCGACAATTATTTGTCCCAAAAAATATATTATGTACTTCGCTTATACTGAACAAACTTCGGATATAACAGGTAAAGATTTCCCCCGCCCTGGCATACGATTCCTATACGGCAAAAAGACGGGTTTGCTCAGATAGCGTGTCCGCGGAAAGGTCCTGGTAAATCAATGTGGCACAGTTGGAGTGCGCCTGTGCTGTTCAATGTTCAGGTCGTACTCCATGGGCAACAGCTGTCTCCTGTTCCCCATAACCCGTCCATAATCACCCCGGTTGCTGTGGAAGTTAAACCCCGAACTAACCAACCCACCAACCAACCCGGAAGACGATAGATATTCGGCTCTGGAAACGAGAGGGATGGCTATAGACCAAAGGATTATGCAGCCAGAGGGTGCAATAACCACTGACCCAGCACACACAAGATCTTCGGGCCGGCGTCAGTCGCATTTGGCCCGCGCATTGCGTGGGCCAAATACGGCCGAGGACCTACAGCGCACTGGCGACCCTCAGGGCCAGTGCACGCCGAAGACGTGTGCGTGACCAAGCCTCATGAAGCAGGCAAGGCATTCAGGAACCATGACGGCTCAGCTTTGTTTCCATTTAAACGCGTGCACAGGGACTGTGGCGCGACCACAATGGACAGCTGTTGAAAACCTCCGCTCCGCCAAGACCCCGTGCCGACTACAGGCGATTAATCTGTGGAAAATACGTACACACAGTGCTAGACGTAATCCCTTCACCACCCCCTTCCTGCGAGAAACAAAGACAATGTTAGTCATAGAGACTGACATTTATAAAGACAGTTCAATTCAGCGAGAATTCATGAGGATCAAGGCTTTTTGCAGGTGTGACGGTACAGTCGATTGTTTTAGATAAATACATTCACAGTCAAAGACGTTAACCCTCAAGATTCAGTCCGTGTGAGAAAGAGAAAACAAGTTTAATATTCTAGTAATTTTCAGCGATTTGAATTCAAGGGATCTAAACCTTGGTCGGTTCCAGCAGGACGCCGCGTGGGCTGGTAAAAAGTCTGTCTTTTGCAGGTGGAAGGTACTATGGACTGTTCGAGAAAACGTGGAGACAGTCAAAGGTGTAAGCCCTTCCTCAATCATTTGATGCAAGAAGCAAAGAAAAGATTATGAAAATGGGAAAATAATTTAGTAATTTGTAGTAATTGGATGAATCTTGTCCCAGTCAGTCATAGCATAAAACACAAATTATCATATAAGCAACGATGTGAGAAAAAAATTGAAATGATCAAGTCTTTCATTTCAATTAGTGGGACCAAGCTGAAATGATCAAGTCTTTCATTTCAATTAGTGGGACCAAGCTGACGTATCAGCAAGAGGCATAGATTCTCATGAGCCCCTGCATCCGCACGGGCTCATGAGAATCTATGTCTCTTGCAGATGGAAAGTTACTGTCGATCGATCTGGAAAATAAATGTATCGGTTTTACACCCGCTAATGTAATGGGTGTGTCGAGCTGAACCTTACTGTGTTATGGCTATTCAGCCAAGGAACGGTCGTCCACTAAGTCAAATATCCTTGGGCTGACGTCGGTGGTTTCGCTGGGCTGAGCACGGGTCAACCGACTACGAGCCGTAGACATTTTGCTCCGAGTTTCCGTTGCGAGGATTTTTCTTGATTATCATTCGAGTATTATTTTCCCGTTCTTGGATTTGGTTGAATGGTCGCTTTCAGTATTGGGAAAAAAAGTTGTTTCTTTTGTTCAGGCGCCAAGCTAATCGGGCACTATCCTTGAATTATCATGCATGGTCAAACCATCTCTTGCTGTAGCGATCAGGGGCTAAAAGGGTTAAAGACCTAGGTGGTGGTCTTTAATGACAGGTGGCACTTGTTTGCCCTTCAATACTTCTCTTGAATTAATGAGTACTTTTATTTTAGACTTTTCTTTCTCGCAAATGAAGGTTCTATTGTAGGAAGATTGCGTCTGGGGAGACATAACTGGCTGACCGTCAGGGCTTTAGCTCATTCGCGCCCAGCCGCATCCAGATTATGCCGCGCATCCGGATGCGGCTGGACGCGAATGAGTTAATGAAAGGTGTTATTTGTAATTGTCTTCGTGTGTACGTAAACTAATTAGCAAAAAAAAAAAAAAAAAAAAAAAAAGATCGGGAAGACCTTTCTGGCCTGTGTAAATGGTACAAAGTACTCTAATTGTATGTTGTTACAATACACACAGCGGAATTTTCGTACAGTAGTGCTTAAATTTCAGATACAAGTTATACAACTGGTGTTGTGGTTATTGTTATTTTGTTTTGTGTATACGTATTTATTGCTTTTATTTCCAGCCGCAACAAATTCTTTTCCCGAAGTCCTTGACAGCCGAGAAAAAGAAAACACCACCCAACTGAAAGAGACACAGATCTTCATGCGCCCTCGCGGATTCTGGGGCTCTTAAGGATCTATGCCTCTTGTTGACTCAACTTTGTATGCATGTTTCTTTCACGGCTTTTAGGTTGAATTTACAATAATTTCAACAACACAGTTTGCTTCCACTGCCATGAGAGAGGGGTTTAAGGACAACAAAGACACATTGAACTTGAAGAAAAGGATTTAAAAATAGGCAGGGACGTAAAGTAGTCGCTGGATATTGGGCTCAACGTGTCTTTAACCCATTCAGCCCTGACGCACTACAGCAGGAGATGGGTCGACCATGATAATTCAAGGGTAGTGCCAGATTAGCTTGGCGCCTGTCGGCGCCAAGCTTATCTGGCACTACCCTTGAATTATCATGGTCGATCCATCTCCTGCAACTGGTGCATAGTCATTAGATGACGCCTCCAAAATTTGTGAAATACGTGCGTGGGGCTGAATGAGTTAAAAAATAGGTACGAAAGTAAAGTAGTCGCCGTATCATATTGGGCTCGACGTGTCTTTAGTGTGAAACTAGTGCGCATAGCCTTCTTTGATACTACAGTTCAATAGTAATTTAAAAAAAAATACTTGAATATAAAGCGAAATATAGATTCCATCCTCCACCATTTTATGCTGAGCAATAATTTGAACTATAGCTGCCATAACATTCGCTCATCCAGTGAACTTCGGCCATAACAACAAATTGCCAGGGGACCCAACGTTTCTTGTGATCTCAGAAGTTTGTTATAAGCGAAGTAATGTAGAGATGGAAAGTTGTGCTGGCGGGACCTCTTCGGTGTTGTTATATTCAGCTTTTATTTTTATTATGTCCCACCTTGTTATAATCGATGCCGACTATTTTTACGTAATTCAAGGGTAGTCTCAAGATCACTGTCGTGTCATCATCTGCCTATCCCTCAGAGGAGTCACCTCCACAACTGACGACTGCTCACTTCTAGCCGAGGAATGATCGACAGCTCGCTAGAGATCACACGTCAAGGAGGAGACATTGCAAAATGCGACGGGTCTGAATCTCACAGGGAGGCGGCTAAACTCCTTAACACTCTCACTTCCAGGGTTGCAGACTGCGGAAGTCTGAACGATCTGTGAAAGCTCAAGGGTTGTGCTTGATCAAGCACAACCCTTGAGCTAGCAAAGTCGCTCCACCTCAGGGTTGCCTGTACGTTCGGTTTAGCATTACTACACGCGTTTTTGGTATGGAAGCTATTGGCGTTTGATATGGAAAAAAAAGGTTTAAAGACCTGCTTGTGCGACCCGCCAGCGGAAAATTGAAGAGACGGAGTCTGTAATTCGGAAAATATTAGGTTTGTAAATCACCAATAATTCTTGATTCTGCCGCCCTGTGATGAGATGGGAGGAGGGACAGGGACAGGTCCTACCCGGATGGCGTCTTTGGATTTGAAAGGAGTCCTACGCTTAATCACCAATTATAACCGTAATCTGAGGCACAGCTGGAGCCACTTTCAGCCAGCAAGAGACGACAATTGCCATAACCCTTTATGGCTGCAAGGGTTCATGTGACGCTATTTCTTTGACTGGTGGACGGGGAAAGCATGAAGAACTGCAAGAAGAAGGCGCGGATTTCTAATTGAAAGACAATCCCAAGACTCCTCAGCTCGGGGGGTTAGTGAGGGGAAGAAAAAGGCCCCACCCTCCCACTGACTCCCAAAGCCTCAGGCGCGCGTCCCCCAGGCACGCGAGCTCCAGGGTAAGGTCCTGAGGCTGGGGCCGTCCTGTCACGCGAGCACGCTGCGCCGTCAATGGGCCAGCAATGGGCTATCATATCAACACGAACACCCCGGAGAGGGAGCCAGGGACGGCCAAATTGAGTTTGAATAGTGCTGGAATGAAGTTATTACCAGCCAATTACGCACGCGGCCTACAATTTTTACAGTTAACTCCCCAAAAAATCCTCACTCTGAGGCATAGATTGAAGAAGCACAGATTTTCATGAGTCTCTGCCGAAGGCTGAAGCTCATGAGAATCCATGCTTCTTATGAGTAATTGGTTGCGTCCGGCCTACCAAGTTTCTGCCGTTATATGGGAAAAGCCAGTAAGTCTATTTTTTGTGAAAAGCGAGGGTTTCATTGTTATACAATGAAAATCACGCTTTTCGCAAGAATGGGCATGCTGGCTTTTGCCATGCGAAGACAGTTTTACCACAAAATAATTCCTCAATATGAAGATGCAAATGGGCTTGAGATCCAGATCGGCAAGAGGCATAGATTCTCATAAGCCCCTGCGAATTCACGAGCTTATGAGACTCTATGCCTCTTGAAATCCTCAAGATGTAAATGGGACTGAAACACATCCGCAAGAGGCACAAATCATAATAAGCTCCTGAAAAACTAAAGGATTTATGAGAATTTGTGTCTCCGGCAGACGGAAGCGGTTGGCTGATAGATTGCTACCACAACAGTCTCCATGGTGGGGGGTCCCTGAAACTTCCGAGAACCTGCTGAAGTTGTCTTGTCTTCAATTTTGAGATGATTTTCGTGGCCAGACTTTAAAATTCAAGAGTCAAGTGACACATTTTGCTTGTGTGGTCTGCGAAAGGTCATTTAACCCCTTTACTGCCAGTGGTCGCAGATTGTGTTCTTGAAATCATTGTAAATTCAACGTCAACGGGACCCCGGCCGTCAAAGAAACATGGACACAATGTGGTCTAAGCAAGAGGCATAGATCCTCATGAGTCCCCGCAGTTGCGGGGACTCATGAGGATCTATGCCTCTTGCAGTTGTGTGGTGTACCATTTTTTATCGGCAGTGAAGGGGTTAAGATGGTTAAGATGATATTAGTGCCTCACTTTGCTTGCATCGTTTGATAAGGGTTGTTTACGATTCCGATCGTCAGACTTATGGAAGATAAGTATCGTATCGGCATCACTACGCACCGCATTGCATCGTGTAGCACCGCACCATATCGTGCGCACATCTAGCATGGCATAAACTCGCTGGATAGACCTGTACGCGTAGACCATGACGGCTCAGTGGTAATGCCGATTGGTTTGGCATAAACTCGCTGGATAGACCTGTACGCATAGAAGTACTCAACGGAGAAAGAAACTGTCGTTTCTAAGCGTGTTTCTTTCTCAGTTGGGTACTTCTTTGCATTTTACACGCTTGGCAGTCACCTTTTTGGTCTGGATTCCGTACGCATAGACCATGACGGCTCAGTGGCTATGCCCGATTGGTTTGACGGCAACAGTAACTCCTTAGTGAAAAAGGAGGCTTGGCAGTCACCATTTTGGTCTGGATTGTGTGCGAGCCAAATAAGGCTTATGTAGGCCCGAGGACGTTGTGCTCAATGGAAAGCGATTAAACAATTTTCTTTGGGAGTTGCGCAGCTCAGGTGGTAGAGCGTTCGACTCTGGTCCGAACGGTCATGGGTTCGAACCCAGTTGGGGTCAAATCATTGTTCAGACATTGTTTTGGTGCCCTTCGTGGTGGACAAGAGACGTTGAGCCCTAAACATTTAATGCTCTTCAGACAATAACCAGCGTTCATTTAAGCATCATTCATATACATTAGGCATAGTTCCTAAGTGAGCCCCCCCCCCCCCCACCCCACCCCCACCCCCCAAAAAAACCAACAACAATAAATAAATAAATAAATAAAATAAAATAAATATTATATAAATAAATAATAAATAAATAATAAATAAAAAATAAATAAAAATAATAAAAATAATTAAAAAAATAAGTAAATAAAAAATATTTTAAATAAAATTTAAAACAAAATTTAATTAGAAAAAAAAAGCACTAGCTCATAAGTCTTATGCAGCAGGCATGAGATTCCTGGATTATAATGCGGCCATCAAGATGCCTACGCCCTTCTTGATAGCAGCACTTAGACCTCCGTCACTGTCGAGAAAAATTGAGCACTACCAACTTACAAGATTTATATCTCATCATGAGCCCCCGCAGTTGCGAGTTGTCATGACGATCTATGCCTCTTGATGACGCCACCTTGATTGCATGTTCCTTTGACGGCAGTGGATGGTTGACGTTGAAGCTGCAATGATTTCAGAATTTACAACTTGCGTCCACTGGCAGTGAATGGGTTAACCCAAGACCCTCAGTGTCTCTTGAAGGCAGCTTTTTAACTCATTCAAGGTGCCCCGCATCAATAGCTGCAGAAAGTGTCGTGTAGCGTTGCCGCTGGGAACACTACACGACACCTTCGTAGCTATTGAACGCATCGAAAAAGTGAATCCAAAACCCTCTAGTGTGTGTGTTAAAGGGTTCAATCTGTCAGTGGCACCGGCAGACACCCTTTATTCCTCCCCATAGTCCAGAAGCTGATGAAGCTACCCGCACGTGCCAGTCAAGAGAGGCGTCAACGTGGCCCCGGCACGGACACCTTGAGATCCAGTTTAGAAAGCCACATTGCTGTAGTAAACGAGTTTCTCAAATGAGAAGTAGATCAATATAGGATGCGCGAATGTTACGTGGTGGAGTTGTAGTCGTAGTATGATAAACACACCAGACGCACGCACGTAAGGTTCTTTTAAATAAACTTCATTCAGCAGCAATCCGTCACACGTGGCTTAAGGATGTAGACAATACTGGAGTAACAGTTCCAACAATATTTTAATTCAGCGATGCGATCTCCACACAGTGCAGTTCCAAATGCACCAACACTGATACAAAGTCTCTCTACAACGTTCACCACACTGTTACGCTGTATCTCTCACAATGTACACCCTATACGGGCCACGTATCTACGATAACTGTGTGTCTCTACAACTGACAATGCAAGACAATGTATGTATGCTCTTCCCAGCACAACGTTTTTATAGTATGAAAACTTTCTAGAATAATCCAATGAATAAACACAACGCAACCAATCAGAACGGGACACGCAACCGAAACTCACAAACATCAATTAAAAAAATGAACCTTCTAGAAAACTACAATAGGCTACACAAATTTGGCTGCTCACTTCAGCTCCAAATCCTTGGTAAAATGACATCTCACAAAAGTATGGCAGGCAGCCCACAAACCAGTCGGAAACCTCGAGAACGACCACGATCCTTCATAACACACAAGAAAACTGCTGACGGCTTCACGCGCACAGTAAACAACTTGTTACTAAATGTCGCCAATTTACCGACGTCACACATACGCGGTTACTAGACAGTGCGACCTTTCTAGACCGTTCTGGACTAAATTTAGCGTATCATAACGAAGTGAATTCCGCTCTGCGCGACCGAAAGAAAATGTTACTTAAAAAGGTACGTGAATCATAACCAAGATAGCTCAAATAAATATCGGATCGTTTCCTACGATTAACACATGCATGCTCTCACAGGACAACGCAACCACAATCGTAACAGCGAATTTGACACAGTTATTGAACTAACACATTTCTGCCCCAGGACCGAAATCCCTAAATTTTGAAGTTGCCTTCTGAAGGACTCTATAATAATTCTAGAGACATATCGAGCTTGATAGTTCAAGCTATTCTGGCACCATCCTTGAACTATCATGCTCGATCCATGTATCGCTGCGGTGTGTCGGGGCTGAATTATTTAAAAGGGCAGAGAAATAAGGGATATGTCGGAAGTGTGTCTGTCCTTTCAATTCAGTGGTTGTGTCAAATTCGTGCTTATTTTGTGCATACCTCTCATTTACGGAAAACCTCCATTCAAATCAAACTAAAAGGAAAGGAATGATATGAAAAGAACAAATCAAATTAAGAAAATAACATAAGATACAGTTCTATGAAGAGTAATATTTGAGTACTACATTGCTGCCTTGTCCAAGTGAAAAAATGTCGGGACTGACGTTAAGCAATGTACAACCAAGTGGAAAAAAAAATTCTTTCGCTTTTTGTCTACCGTATTTAACAAATACGGTAGACTTTGAAATGGGGCTGTCGGAGCGCATTCCGGAGCATGCACATGACGTTTTTGGCCTTCGGAGCAGAAATTCTGGCAATGAAGTAACAAGATAAAATTGACGTCACGTCTAGTTACCCAAACCTTGCTAGAGAACGTCTTTTTGGCGCCAAAGCGCCGTGTGTGTGTGTGAGTGCGTGCGTGCGTGTGTGTGTGTGTGTGTGTGTGTGTGTGTGTGTGTGTGTGTGTGTGTGTGTGTGTGTGTGTGTGTGTGTGTGTGTGTGTGTGTGTGGCTTGAAATTTTAGGATATTGTCCCTAAAAGAATTATCAGGAGACCTTTTTTCGATGTTTTGATTAAGATGCTCATTGGCGAGAAAATGGCCGTTTCACAAAAACCGGTTGATCCACACTGGATTCCGTAATTTTTCTTATTTTTACTAGATATTTTGCATATAGTTAGATAAAAGGGAGATATTGAATGAGTTCGTTAACCAGCATTGTACTTCTAGAACTTTTTGAGTGATAATTAAATATGTTTGGAAAAAAAATTCACGTTTTTGGGATTAATTTCACGAATTATATAGTTAATCTTAAAACAATTGAATCTTTTTTTACGACCTCCCCCCCCCCCCCCCCCCCCATATTCTCATTAATAATCGCACTATTTTTTTGTATACGGTATTTCCAAAAGCTGCACGGTTTGTCTCGGCTGTCGGGTACGATTAGGTCAATTATGACCTGTATGCACTAGTTGAGAAATCAGACAATTTTTTGCACCACTTTTTTCGGAGTATTTGTAAACAAGCTAACATAACTTTAATTTTTCTTTTAAGAAAAAAATCTATCTTTTCATTAATACCCGCATAATGTTCATAAACAGTGTTTACATAATCCTGCTATTTGTCCCGGCCCTGGGGTAGGATTAGGTCAAATTGTGACCTGTAAGCTCTCATGAAATTCAGCATGAAAATTGCAAAGTTGATCCTCTGATACGTCAAATGTTAGTACTGCGATGATGACGTATAATATCGAGTCGTCACTATGAACACGGCGTCGTGGGGCTAATGATGCCATGACGTGAAGCTTGAAGTGACGTCATTTCGCTGCTCGTGCTATTATTCTTCCTCATAATAGCTCCGCCGTGAGATGGCCTTAGTTGCCTGCTCGGCGTTAAACCCAAATAACTAACTAACTCATAATAGCTATGCTACGCCAGACCACAGAGCGTACGAATAGTGGGAATCGCCGTGAGTCCGTCTTTATTTTTGTGTGCCAGTGTGTGTGTGGATCAGAGGGTGGGTTAGAGTAGAAGGAGATGGATTCCTGTCGCTACACGAGCCCACAGAGCGTACTGATGGCGAGAAGCGCCGTGTGTCCGTCTTTATTTTTGTGCGCCGACGTGTGTGTTGATCCGAGGCAGGCTTAGAAAGGAGGGAAATGGATAAGCAAAATAAGCCTAAAAATATGAACAACTCTGAATGTTTCTAAAGATAAACGCATCTGAGCTCCAAACAATACGGTAGACTATGGGATGAAATCCTCATCTTGTTTTTCTTCCTGCGTTCAGGATAATTTTCACAGGCAAGAGTCTCATTTCTGAAACAGTTATGGGCGCAGAGGGACCGTTTGGTCCGCATACAATAATCGACTCCTCGTTGTCTTGAGTCATCCTTCTTTAACAGCATCTCTCAGTCATCCATTTCCTAGGTCCATTTGCAGGGTCAAAGACAGCTTTTACTACTCACAAACCAGATAGGTGAGGCTAGCTTTTACTACAACCAGTCTCTGCTCCATGCACAGTGACACTTAAAGAGCGCGACAGCCTTTTTTCTCCATTATATCAGCCGCCGTACACATATTCATCCCCCTCCCCCCCAAAAAAAAAAAAAAAAAAAAAAAATTAAATAAATAATAAATAAATAAATAAATAAAATAAATTAAAATAAAAAATAAATTAAATAAAATAAATAAATAAAAATAAATAAATAAATAAATAAATAAATAAAAAATAATAAATAAATAAAATAAAATAAAATAAAATAAAATAAAAAAAGGTTTAACCCCTTGATTGTCGGGACACCGGCAGATCCGCCCAATTGAAAGAGGCACAGAACCTCATGAGCCCCCGCAGTCGCGAGGGCTCATGAGGTTCTGTTGCTCTTGCTTGCCTTAGTTTGTATCCGTGTTCGTTGGACAGCTGGAGTGTTTACGCTTTGAAATTTGCATTCTTAAAGTGCATGACTGTTTTGCCCCAGAAACGACAGGTGTGGATCAAGAAACGTGTCTCCATCCGCACCAATGTAAAGAGTGTTTACTTTTCTGTTTGTTTAGATAAGCAATTTTTTTTAATGAACATTAGGGGATAAAGTAAATTCGTAAACACAAAAGACATACAAATCGGAGTATACTAATGGTCAAAACTTAAGGGCCACTTTTTATCGCAGACTTTTACCCACCGTTTGCAGCCAAGCATTCAATGCAGCGTTGACGCATGGAGTTCACCAGGGTTCGGAGAACATGTTGTGGGATCACTTTCCACTCTTGGTGCAGGAACTGAGTCAGCTGGGTGACGCCTTGAGGTGGGGGGTGGTTGCTGACTGCACGTTTCCCCAGCACGTTCAAGAGGTGCTCGATGGGAGCCAGATCAGGTGAACGAGCTGGCCACTCCATCCTCATGATGCCCCGTTGCTCAAGGTACTTATTCACCACACGGGCGCAATGAGGTCGAGCGTTGTCGTCCTGCAGAACAGCATTGTCGCCTATGGCTTGGAGAGCTGGTTTAAGGAGGGGCTGCACTATCTCGTCCCGAGAGCGCAGTGCAGTCAGGGTGCCTAGGATGACGTGGAGAGATGGGGGGGGGGGGGGGGGGTCCTGCCTTCCCTGCTGAAGCCTGCCCAGACCATGACTGAGCCTCCTCCATAGCGACCCACCTGAAACGCATCCATCCGTGAATCGCTCGCCCTGGCGTCTTCAGACCCTCACCCTGCCGTCGTTGAAGGACACAGTGAACCGAGACTCATCAATAAACAGAACCTGAGTCCACTGGAGTCTGTTCCACCTCACATGTTGACGACACCAGGCAACTCGGGCTCTGCGATGAGCTGAAGTGAGGGGTATTCTCACTGCTGCTCTGGATGAAGCCAGGTCAATTTCGCGCAGATGTCGCAGATTGTGCTTCTGCTAACAACGTTTGCAGCTTGCATCAGTTGACGTCGCAGAGTGGTTGACGGTCGCGCAGAGCCGCCACACAGAGGTATCTGTCCTGCCTTCTGCTGGTGCAGCGCGGGCGTCCTGAGCAAGGTCGTCGTTCTGCCCTTCCAGTTTCTTGGAATCGTGCCAGCAGCCTCTGGATCACTAAATGGGACACCCCAAGACGTCTCCCAACTTCTCGTCCGGAAATTCCATCCTGCAGCCATGCTAGCGCCCGGCCTTGATCTACTGGCGTTAGGCTTCGTCGTGGTGGCATGATTAGGAAAGTGACAATTATGCCCCTACTGTACCGGTATTTGTAGCGAAACAGAAGTGCTCAGTGTTCACGACTGACCCCTTTAGCACGTGCATCACGACTTTACCGAGTTTTTCCACCTGCCTGCCTGGTACGCTTGCCAATAATTATCGCACAGTTTTTCACAAAAACTGACGATGTTTCACGTGCATTTGACACGTTCGTGGAAATTGATGAATTGTTCTCTATTGTTCCATGTACAGTGGACTGTCTAAGGTCAACTGTTAACCCATTTGGATCGGAAGAACATTGTATTTTATTAGCATACTTGCGACGATAAACAGTGACACAAAAAAGTGGGGTGGCCCTTAAGTTTTGACCATTAGTATATGTAACTTTCCAAGGTTTTATTTTTATTTTGTCTCCTAATGGGAAACTTAAGCTGCTCTACTAGGGGAAGATGAGTTGCAGCAGTGCAGCGGCATCCGAACTACCAAAGTGTTTGTTTTCTAATTTAAAATTTGTTTTAACATATCTGACCAGTTTTTGCCTGTCTGTTTGAAGCGCAAGGTATTCAAAATTCATACAGTCAAATATGTGTTGATCTTTTGTATTCTTATTGGTATGACGTTTCCCACGCGCACTGTATACCCATCGCTTTTCTTTGTTGGTATCACGATGCTTATTGCACAACAGGGCTGGAAGCTAGGCTGCGAAAACCGTCTACCGCAAAGCGCCATGTATATGAAAATTAGTCTGCTTATAACAAGGTCGGATATAACAACATTTTTTTCAGAGGTCCCCACAGCACTCTTTCTATGTAAGTTACTTCGCTTATACAGATCTCCGGATGTAACAACCAGTAAAATGGGCTTTGTATAACAACATTTTTTTCAGAGGTCCCCACAGCACTCTTTCTATGTAAGTTACTTCGCTTATACAGATCTCCGGATGTAACAACCAGTAAAATGGGCTTGTATAACAACATTTTTTTCAGAGGTCCCCACAGCACTCTTTCTATGTAAGTTACTTCGCTTATACAGATCTCCGGATGTAACAACCAGTAAAATGGGCTTTGTATAACAACATTTCTTTCAGAGGTCCCCACAGCACTCTTTCTATGTAAGTTACTTCGCTTATACAGATCACCGGATGTAACAACCAGTAAAATGGGCTTTGTATGACAACATTTTTTTCAGAGGTCCCCACAGCACTCTTTCTATGTAAGTTACTTCGCTTAAACAGATCTCCGGACTCACACGGCTGACTGCTACGAAGACGTGAAAAACTGGATGACAGCAAACAAGCTTAAACTGAACGACGACAAAACGGAAGCCATGCTGGTAGGCACTCGCCAGAAACTCTCCCAGCTCCCTCCCACTCTCCACCTTCAACTCGATAGCACCCCCATCTCCCTTTCTGACTCGGCCAAGAACCTCGGCGTCATCCTCGATTCCTCTCTGTCCATGACCAGCTTCGTCTCCGCCACGGCCCAGGCATGCTATTTCCACCTCCGCCGCAACAGTCAGATCAGAAAATACCTCACTACCGAAGCTGCCACCAAACTTGCTGTCTCTCTCATCTTATCTCGCATCGACTACTGCAACTCTCTCCTATCCGGCCTCCCTCACTCCACCACTTTCACTCTACAACGCGTCCAGAACAACGCTGCCCGCCTCGTCCTCAGAAAGAAAAATATCCGACCACATCACTCCCCTGTTCAAACTCCTTCACTGGCTCTCCATCCCCCAACGCATCGAAATACAAAATTCTGTCTCTCTGTTACAAATCCCTGAACAACTGCGCTCCTGCCTATCTCTCCAACTTACTTCACCCCTACACACCTTCCCGCTCTGCCTCCGACCCTCTCCGCCTCCACATTCCTCGCACCAAACTCAACACTTTCGGTCGGCCCCCGCTCCTTCTCCGTCTACGGTCCATCCACCTGGAACACTCTTCCAGTCCGCCCTCAAAACTCACCTCTTTCAACAGTTTTAGCACTATATCACCACCCTCCCCACCCCAAGCTGACCGTCGTAATGTATTTCACTATTTGTGGTACGTGAGTCGTTGTCTAAAGCGTGCGCATGCGTGCGCAAGTTGTGAGTGCGCGCGTAGAGTTATAATTATTATAAGATAAGCGCATTATAAATACCGTAATTATTATTTATTTTAACAACCAGTAAAATGGGCTTTGTATAACATTTTGTTCAGAGGTCCCCACAGCACTCTTTCTATGTAAGTTACTTCGCTTATACAGATCTCCGGATGTAACAACCAGTAAAATGGGCTTTGTATAACAACATTTTTGTTCAGAGGTCCCCACAGCACTCTTTCTATGTAAGTTACTTCGCTTATACAGATCTCCGGATGTCACAACCAATAAAATGGGATTTGTAATTTATGTACACATTAATTTGTCGTGCAAGCCCGTCCCAACAAGACTCTCAAGAGGTAAAGGGGTTAGAGGACACAAGGTATGACTGCACACCGTTGCTCCCTCCTAGATCAGCCTTAGCAAATCGAGGCAGACAATAATCAGTGTGGGTATGACCGCTCTCAAATGAATCACCCTGGATCTTCTCTGCAGACAAAGTCATTCCAAGATGCAGCCCCTATACTCAGCCGTGCGGCCAAATAATTATGCCGGAGTTGAATATTTCAAGGTTTAATTAAACCTGGCCAAGGCGGGCGGGTGATTACGCATCGATTTACACTTTTCCTTCTCGGGCCGACGTCGGCCGTTGCTGGCCCGCGCACGGCCGTGCGCGGGCCAGCAACGGCCGACGTCGGCCCGAAGAACTTTTGGTTACCGACAACGCATCGATTTACTGTGCAGTGTCTGGCCTCGTGATGAAGGAAACCGATCTGGACAGGACAGAATGGAGCTCCTATCACCTGGCTCTTTAAAATTGTGTCTCGCTCTTTTTTGTTTCACTAAAACCATGGATGGACTTTGTTGATTAATCCACCCTTTACTGTCGGTCGCGCTTTTTGTAGTGCGATGATTCCGGCAGGATGTCAGGATGTTATTGGGGCAGGAATCATCTCGACGAAAAGCGCTACCGACAGCCAAAGGGTGAAGACTGCTATGAACATGTACGGTAAACTTCGAATTTAACAAACCGCCAGGGGACCCGACTTTTCGTCTTGTTAAATCCGTAGCTTGTTATAAGCGAAGTAATCTAGAATAGAAAGAACCCTTTCGGCACCTCTAAAAAAAAAGTATTTTTATATCCGACTTGTGTTATCTCCGACCTTCTTGTAAGCGAAGCTGACTGTACATGAATCTGCTCGAAACAGTCACTAAAGGGACGAGAAAACAGTCGTGGCTGCTGTAAACAGGTGACCATTCTATAAAATGCTTTTATACAGTAAAACATGAAGAAAAGGTTATTTCTCTGATAGTTTCTATCGACAGGTTCAACATCACCAAACTGCAAGAGGTATAGATCCTCATGAGTCTCCGCAGTTGCGGGGGCTCATCAGGATCTATGCCTCTTGCTGATACCAATTTGAATCCATAACGGGGAAGGTGAGCTTTGGACGGGTGTAAATGTAATGCAATGTAAATCAGTAGAAACTTGTCTTGTTTCATTTTGTTTTGTTTCGTTTTTACTTTATCTGCACTCTGAACTTCAAATCTAATTCAGAAAATGTCCGATTAGCACCAAGATCTGTATAGTTAGTTATTTGGGTTTAACGCCGAACAGGCAACTAAGGCCATCTCACAAAATATGTATAGATGGATATGAAAACAGCAACAACAACAACAACAACAACAACAAACAAACAAACTATTAAAAAATAGAAAAATAAAAACCCACATCAAAAACACGTAGAATACTGCATTTCGTTGTGTTAAACGAGGAGGAGAGGGGAGATTCTTTAGATACAGACCACTGACCAGCCTTCCGTTTGCCTTAATGAAATGTCAGAATGTAGCTTTGATCACACTATAAAAGGCCAGTGTTAAAAAGTGAATTGGAAATTATCCATAATATAAAAAACAAAATGTCAAGAGTTAACTCATTCAAGGCGCCCGTATCTATAGCTGCCGGAGTGTTGCAAAGCTTTGATGTAAGCAACGCTATTGATTTGAGGCCCCTTGATTAAGGCAATGCGCTACAAATGAAGATGCACATGGCAGTTTTGTAACATACAAATTAATAATTTATAAATAATTACGGTATTTATAATGCGCTTATCTTATAATAATTATAACTCTAAGCGCGCACTCACAACTCGCGCACGCATGCGCACGCTTTAGACAACGACTCACGTACCACAAATAGTGAAATACATTACGACAGTCTGCTTAGGGTGGGGAGTGTGGTGGTATAGTGCTAGAACTGTTGAAAGAGGTGAGTTTTGAGGGCGGACTGGAAGGAGGAGAGAGAGAGAGAGAGAGAGTGTTTCTGACGGAGAGAGAGTGGGAGAGTGTTCCAGGTGGATGGACCGTATACTGAGAAGGAGCGGGGGCCGAAAGTGCTGAGTTTGGTGCGGGGGATGAGGAGGCGAAGAGGGTCGGGAATTCAGAACATATCGCTGCAAATGTAATACAATCTGTGTGGACACACTGTTTTTTTTTTCCAAACCACACATCCTCAGTTAACACAGTCGAAACGCGCTGTATCTGGATATGCGACTTTATAAGCCACGTCCACAAAGAGTCAACGTCACTGACCTAACCCGAACATCCTCTCTCAGTGTGCGGACGTAAATTGGGCTGATATCTGACAACGATAAACATAGATTCTCACGCGCCCATGCATACTGAAAGGGCTCCTGAAAATCTGTATTAAAGTATGGTTGGGATATCTCTTTAAAACTACTGACATAATTGCAGGATGGAAAATTGCTAGAATTGATTTTCTCAGTACATTTCTATTACGTCATCATAATGTGTGCTGGTTTGTGATTTTGGACCTTATGGCTTGATGCCATAAGGTCCAAAATCACAGACCGGCACAAACAGACTAATTTCATGGTTCACTTTAGTTCATTTGACTTATTAACCCACGCTTTTTTTTTTGCAGAACGATTTGCGAAATTGAATCCTGATTTTTACTTCAGCAGGTTACTGCTCCTATGGTGTTTTTGGCCCACATTTCTCTGAAAATGTGATCGCTTCAATTTTCTCGATTCAAGTAACAATGAAATTGAATGTATTCACTTCTTATTTCTGAGAGAGAGAGAGAGAGAGAGAGAGAGAGAGAGAGAGAGAGAGAGAGAGAGAGAGAGAGAGAGAGAGAGAGAGAGAGAGGGGGGGGGGGGGGGGGGGGGAAGGGGGTACAATGGTGTTTTTGTTCCCTTTTCTCCTTTCTCAAACGCACGTCTATTTGGGAATAATCAGTGATATTATTTTGTTTTTAACGCACAAAACGTAAAAAAAATTATCTTGAGCAAACTGCTGATCAGCAATTCATCGGATGTAACAATTTGCCAAGGGCCCTGTTGCTGCTGTTGAACGCGACGCAGCTGCAAGACTGACATAAACCCTCATGAGCCACAGCAGTCGCGGGGGGCTCATGAGGATTTATGTTTTTTGTTAGACATAATTATGTTCTTTATGCCTATTTTTGGTTCCATTCATGTGTGTGTGTGTGTGTGTGTGTGTGTGTGTGTGTGTGTGTGTGTGTGTGTGTGTGTGTGTGTGTGTGTGTGTGTGTGTGTGTGTGTGTGTGTGTGTGGATTTTTTTTCCACACGAATGGCGGTTAGTGTGCAGTGGTTTCAGACGCTAAATCCGGGATCACTGGCAGCGAAGTGGTTAACTCATTCGCGGCCAGCCGCATCCGGATGCGCGGCTTATGCCGCGCATCCGGATGTGGCTGGCCGCGAATGAGTTAAATCCCTGATTCCAGAGAATGCAAGTTGTTATGCTAGGCTCTTATCATGGCTGAACATAATCCCCACGAACATCTGATTTAACTCATTCTACCCCAGACACACCACAGCAAAATAAAGATCGACCATGATAGTTCAAGGGAGATGCCAGAATAGCTTGGCGCCTATGGGCGCCAAGCTATTCTGGCATCACCCTTGAACTATCATGGTCGATCTGTGTCCTGCACTGCAACGCAGTCTTCAGAGGACGTCGGCAAAATGTCAGGATTTCGGTGATGGGGTAGAATGAGTTAACATTGTAATAACAAGAGTTGCTGTACTACAAGTGTAGCCTCAGTGGTGCTGGCTGAAGTCAACTGATGACAGCAGCCATTGCCAGAGGCAAATAAGTGAAGTACAATCAAACCTGTTTATAACGGTCACTTAGGGGATTGAGAGAAAGTGGCTGTTTTACACAGTGGTCGTTATATAAAGAATAAGGAGAACAAAATCCGATTTCTTCTGATGGCTTAGGGTCGAGTTACATTTGTTTGTGTGTGTGTGTGTGTGTGTGTGTGTGTGTGCGTGCGTGCGTGCGTGCGTGCATGCGTGTGTGTGTGTGTGTGTGTGTGTGTGCGTGATTGTGTGCGTGCGTGCGTATGTGTGTGTGTGTGTGTGTGTGTGTGTGTGTGTGTGTGTGTGTGTGTGTGTGTGTGTGTGTGAGTGTGAGTGTGTCTGATGTACCTTTGTTCGCTAAGTTGTGTCACTTGAATTCTCAAGTTCTACGTAAAGGGCTTTTTGTCTAACGTATTGAAAATACGGTAGACTTTGAGAAATGGGGCTGGTCGAAGCGCATTCCGGAGCATGCACATGAGGTTTATAGCGTGCGGGGCAGAAATTCTAGCAAAGAAGTAACAAGATAAAAATGACGTAACGTCTAGCTACGCAAACCTTCCCAGAGAACGTCTTTTTGGCGCCAAAGTTAGTTAGTTATTTGGGTTTAATGCCGGGCAGGCAACTAAGGCCATCTCACGTCGGGGTGCCAAAGCGCTTCTAGAGGTACAATGCTGATTAAGGAACTCATTCAATATCTCCCTTTTATCTAGCTATTTGCAAAATATCTAGTAAAAATAGGAAACATTACGGACTCCAGTGTGGATCAACCGGGTTTTTTTTGTTTGTTGTGAAACTGCCATTTTCAAGCCAATGAGCATCTTAATCAAAATATAAAAAAACTGCCTCGAGATTATTCTTTTAGGGACAGTATCATACAATTTCAAGCTTGTCCGTCATCAAACGCAGGCTCTAGTCGCTGTCACACACACACACACACACACACACACACACACACACACACACACACACACACACACACACACACACACACACACACACACACACACACACACACACACACACATACGGCGCTTTGGCGCCAAAAAGTCGTTCTCCAGAAAGGTTTGCGTAGCTAGACGTGACGTCATTTTTATCTCTTTTACTTCTTTATTTCTTGTTACTTCTTTGCCAGAATTTCTGCCCGCACGCCAAAAACGTCATGTGCATGCTCCGAAATGCGCTCCGACCAGCCCCATTTCAAAGTCTACCGTATTTTCAATACGGTAGACAAAAAGGTGATATATTCGACTTTGTAATAGGCAAAGTCATGTTAAAGATCCTGCTGAACAGGCTGAAGCCACAGGCAGAGGAAATCATAGCTGAGGAACAGGCAGGCGTCAGACCAGGGCGCAGCGTCACAACTGAGCAGATCTTCAACCTGAAAGTTCTATGTGAGAGGTACCTCCAGCACCAGCAAGATCTCTATCATGTCTTTGTGGATTTTAAGAAAGCGTTTGACAGGGTGTGGCATGCAGCCCTTTGGTCCACAATGAAGCTATACAACATTAATGCCAACCTGATCAAAGTCGTGGCAAACCTTTACAACACGGCCACTAGCGCGGTCTGCTTCAACGGCAAAATAGGAAACTGGTTTAGGACTACAGTCGGAGTCAGACAAGGGTGCTTGCTCTTACCTACTTGACCTACTCTTTTCAACATCTTCCTGGAAAGAATCATGACGGACGCTCTGAAAGATCATGAAGGATCTGTCAGTATTGGAGGCAGAACAATCACGAACTTGAGCTTTGCGGACGACATTGATGGCCTTGCAGGAACAGAGAAGGAACTAGCTCAGCTGGTGGGAAAGCTGGACAGTACAGCCATTGCGTACGGGATGGAAATCAGTGCAGAGAAGACCAATAACACCAGTGGCATTGGCACTGACATCATGATTGAAATCCAAAAACTGGAAACCGTTAATAAATTCAAATACTTAGGAGGCATTTGTGACAGATGAGGGATCAAAACCAAAAATACTGTCCAGGATTGCGCAGACAGCAACAGCACTGACAGGATTGAAGACCATATGGAAGGACAGAAACATCACACTCTGCTCCAAGATCAGACTGATGCGCTCCCTTAGTCATCTCAGTGTTTTTGTATGCCTGCGAGTCATGGACCCTCACAGCAGACCTTGAAAGGAGGATACAAGCCACTTAAATGAGATGTTTTCGAAGGCTGCTTGGCATTTAATACAGAGATCACGTCACAAACGTGGAAGTGGGAAGCAGAATCAGGCAAGCCACCGGGTCATATGAAGACCTATTAGCCATTGTGAAAAAACGCAAACTGAAGTGGTATGGGCATGTCACGCGTTCAGCAGGGCTTGCCAAAACAATCCTGCAAGGCACTGTGCAAGGAGGACGAAGGAGAGGAAGACAGAGGAAAAGATGGGAGGACAATATCTCAGAGTGGACAGGACTGATGCTGCGCGATACGCTAAGAATGGCAGAGAACAGAGAGGAATGGAGGGAGCTGGTTGCCAAGTCATCAGTGGTGCCCCAACGGTCGGCAAGACTACGGGATATAGATAGATAGATAGATAGATAGATAGATAGATAGATAGATAGATAGATAGATAGATAGATAGATAGATAGATAGATAGATAGATAGATAGATAGATAGATAGATAGATAGATAGATAGATAGATAGATAGATAGATAGATAGATAGATAGATAGATAGATAGATAGATAGATAGATAGATAGATAGATAGATAGTAATAGGCGAAGTCGACTGCGTGTCAGCTTCATAGTCGATCATGTATACAAGATAGGAAAATGTCCACAGTTGTCACATTGCTGGTCTGTAAATCTGGACCTAACGGCGTACGTAAGGTACAAAATCACAAATCAACACATAAGTAATTATTTACTAAGTGACGAGCAAAAGAAATGCAACTTGTGTTTCCGATGATTCCAAAAATGTCGCGTTCCTTTTACTCGTCAGTATACATAAAAACCGTCAGATGAAGCCGGGCTACGGACCGTAACTCATCAGCTCCTTTTAGGAGATTATTATTAGCTCACGTTAACGGCAATGGAAAAGTGCAACAGTCTTATAACGGCTGCTTGGGACTTTTAGCAAGCTTGTGTTTATGCCTCGAAAATACTTCCTAAAAGACCATCTACGCAGACGACAAAGGAAAGCCCATAAGCGCCGGAAATCTACTTCCGCTTTTCTTGTACCAAATCACGGAAGACGTTGATGAAGTCACAAAGAGAACCCCGTCCATCTGCAAGCGACATAGATGCGCATGCGTCCCTGCATTGCAGGGACGCATGCGCATCTATGCCTCTTGTTGAATGACATCTACAGCTACATCCTCAGACAGAGCGGGTAATTCGGGTTTATGTCTGCGGCTTGATGCTACAGAGGCTGTTTTCGGGACAGAGTTCATCGCGAGGAGAAGACACCAAGAACAAGAATCGTGGAGAACATCTCCATTTAGTGTCAGTGCAGCAGCGAAATTTTCAGCGGCGAAAAGCATAGATGCACAACGGTTTATTTGGTGGAAGTTGATCAATACCGCCGGTTGGGATCTTTAAGAATCAAGATGTGTATTATCCCTAAATGGATGATTCTTTCCAGGTAGTGTCGGTGGTTATCGCAGTCAAAAGTCAAGTCAGAGTCAAGGCAACGTAGGGATTTTTGTTGTTGTCTTACACAACCCAGAATCAGCTAGCTAATACTGCTGTTTTATACCATAGAATATGTCACTATGCTGTATTGACGTCGGGTTCCTGTTAAAAGGATTGTATTATTTAATATTATTATTATAATTGTATTTATTTAATTATTTCCGCCGTGAGATGGCGTCGCCTGCTCGACGTTAAACCCAAATAACCAAATTATTTAATTATTTAATTATTTATGTATTTATGTTATGTTATTTTATTATTATTATTATTATTATTATTATTATTATTATTATTATTATTATTATTATTATTATTATTATTATTATTATTTATTTTATTTATTTATTTATTTATTATTTATTTTTTTTATTATTATTTTTTTTTTTTTTTTTTTTTTTTGGGGGGGTGGGGGGGATTTACATTTTATCCTACGTTTAATATATAAATTGCACTGACGTAACTTGGGAGCAACAACATTTATTCTACTTTTGGACCGAAGTTCCCAATTACGCGATCAGATATTTCTCACTCCACAGGAAAGATATTTCATCTATGCTTTGAAAAGAAAAAAGAAACTTTTTAACTTATATACCAAAGCTCTCATTCCATTCGTCATGATTGTGTTAATGATCTCCAAGGAAGTTAAATGTTGATCTACTCTTTTCGGCGGACAGTCTTCGTATCATCTTCACGGTGACAAAACTTCAACCCTCCTTGCAACACACACAATCTCACACTTTACCTCTGTGAGTTTTTGTGGGAGGATGCCGAGTATAGTAAGTCTGCGACTGTGCCTAACAGCCAAACTCTCGTCGCGAGACCGAAGCTTGGACCAGATTTATAGCAGTGCATTAGCGGAGGAAAGGGAAACCCTTGCAGACTTCCAGGATACATAAACAGCCCATTCTGTGTGCAAGAAGCATAGATCATGATGGACCACCGGAATTATGAGTTTAAGGACTCATCATCATAATAAGCAAAGGTCCTCGGGCCCAAGGCGGCCATCGTGGGCCCGAAAACGTTTTTTCTACTGGGGATAATCCATGCCTGTTTGCTGGTGAACGGCAACGACTTTATATCTGTGTTTTTTAACACAGGGAGGTGTAGGGGTTTCAGTCATCCTTGGAAGAGTGCCCCTGTAAAATGGTCCTGTCGCCAAAATGAAGCGGGAACGGCTGGAAGACTGGACACTGCATCAGCAAGAGGAATAGATCCTCATGCCCCCTCCCCAACCCCCCCCCCCCCACTCCTACAATCGTGGGCGCTCATGAAGACCTACGGCCCCTTGCTTACTGGTACGTTTGCATCTGTGTTCCTAACGCGGTAGATGGTGTTGGACATTCAGTTTAATAGATTATTAATGCAGAGGGATTGATCCCCTGCTATTGCACCATATATCTACAAAAGGCATAAATCCTCATGGGGTCTCAAAATGCAGGGGCTCATGAGGATCTAAGCCTCTTGCTGACAGACTCGTCATCATTAACACCCTCAGGTTGAGGAGGTCATCCGAGGTTACGTCTACAAAACCGATTTGCGAAAGTTGCTTGGAATAGTAGCGAGTCCGCAGACGGGAGAGAAGGATGTTACACTGGTTTTCTCTCTCGATTCGTTACCGCTGATACCAGCGGCAGCGAATCGAGTGAAACAACCAGTGTGGGAGGATGTCGGGGTGGGTTGGGCGGGGGGGGAGGGGGGGAGGGTTTTTTTTTTTGGGGGGGGCGATGAACGGGAAGGGGGAGGGGGAAAGAGGGGGATGTGGGAGGGGTGTGGTGGGCGTTCTAGACGGAGGACATTCCACGACAGAGGACTTCCTACGACCGGAAATGTTCCTCCGTCGTTAACGGTGTCGTTGTCGTCGCTGAGTCGGCTGCTGAGAGTGCCGGACACACGTATGAAGACTGATGGACCAAGATGGTGCTGATGGTGATAGCCGGTGATGGTGATGGTGATGGTGCGATAGGGAAAACATTATAGCAAATTTCTTACAGATAAAAAGGGTGATAGTATTTTTAATTGTGTTCATTGTAATAGTGAGAAACAGAAAAACAGTAGAAGCAAACACAGTGGCAGCTATAAGCAGACCAGTAGCGCGAAGTGTAGTGACATGGAACGAAGCGAAAGGAAAGGAAATAAAACAAACAAACGAAGTTCTTTTCATTTTTTCTTTAAATAAATAAATAACGATACGAACGAACGAACGAACGAATGAACAAACGAACGAATGAATGAATAAATAAATGAATGATGAATTGATTTTTTTTCTTCAGATTCCATCATTTCTACCACCGCCCACTCTCCCTCTTCATCTTCTAACGAACTTGAAGGGTATTCCGGTCTAGCAATTTTGACGTACAACAGTTTCCAAAATATTAGCTCCACCTCTCAAGACCTCATCCAGAAACCCACACAAATCCCTGTTGTCTTTTTGTTTTTGTACCGATGGCTTTTTATTCTCCCCCTCTCCTCTCCCCGCCCGCCCCCCTCCCATCCCCCACCTAAAAAAAGAAGAAAAATATGTCTGGAAAGTTCCTATACCTTCTTGTTCGAACGATCAAGATTCAATACCTCCGATCGAAGCCGGTTTTAAAGCATGTCTTCTGCATGGCCACAATCTTAATTTTAAATGAAAGCCTTACTCCCTAAGTGGAACATAGATGAAAGTTTAAGAAAAACATCAATCAGTTACTAATAAGAGGCATAGAAATTCGTGGGCCCCTGCGAATGCTGGGGTACATGAAAATCTATGCTTCTTGCAACTGCAAGCCAGAGCCTTTGCTGGATGAGTGCAAAGTCTCTGTCTCTCTCCGTCTCTGTCCGTGTGTCCCTGGCGAGAAGGACTGCGCGACCGGAGTCCAAGAGTTGTGGGCGCCTCGCGTGCCAAAGTCCAATTAAAGTTCGAGCAATGTGGAAAATCAATTCCAGGCATCGAAAATAAAAAGAGAGGAGGGATGCGAACATACGTCTTGGAAACAGGGCCGCTAACCAGAACCGACAGATACGTCCCTTTGAGATAGCCGCTTTTGGCTCGCAAGCCGCTCATTCCCAAAGAAATATCAACGTTGAAGAGAAAGAGAGAGAGGGAGAGAGAGAGAGAGAGAGAGAGAGAGAGAGAGAGAGAGAGAGAGAGAGAGAGAGAGAGAGAGAGAGAGAGAGAGAGAGAGAGAGAGAGAGAGACACTTTATTTCTCAAGGATAAATGATTAGGTACATACACCTGTTTTCAGTCATGTCCTTGCACAACACAAGCACACACACACACACACACACACACACACACACACACACACACACACACACACACACACACACACACACACACACGCACGCAAGCACGCAAGCACTCACACACACACACGCACACACACACACACACACACACACACACAATGAGAGAGAGAGAGAGAGAGAGAGAGAGAGACAGACAGACAGACAGACAGACAGACAGACAGAGACAGAGACCAGTGGACGCTTGACGCTTGGAGTCTCATGTGTTTCTAGCAGATCCTAGTCGGTCTTCCTGTGTTGTGAAGGTGACTGTGAAGGTGTCTTGTTGTGAATTTAACCCCTTTGTTGCCGAGAAAACATGAACGTATCCAACTGCAGTTGCGGGGTCTCTATGCCTCTTGCTGGTACCACTTTGTAAGCACGTTCCTTTAACGGCTGCGGATCTTTGGCGTTCAATTTACAACGATTTTCAGAAACAGTTTGTATCCGTCGGCAGGCAAGTGGTTAACTCATTCGCGGCCAGCCGCATCCGTGGCATAAGCCGCGCATCCGGATGCGGCTGGCCGCGAATGAGTTAAAATAAAACATAATGCTTGACGACGTGACATTTGTCTTTCCCAAACTCACCCCTTTGTTTCAAGCAATATTTAGACACCAAAAATTTAAAGAAACAAAACCGAACGATTCATTCATTTCCAGATTAACTCATTCTACCCCAGACACACCACAGCAAGATAAGGATCGACCATGATAGTTCAAGGGTGATGCCAGAATAGCTTGGCGCCTATGGGCGCCAAGCTATTCTGGCATCACCCTTGAACTATCATGGTCGATCTGTGTACTGCACTGCAACGCAGTCTTCAGAGGACAGTGGCAAAATTTGGGGATTTCGGTGTTGGGGTAGAATGAGTTAATAAAACAATTTCCGAAACAATGTGAATCTACCTGCAACAATATCAAACAACAGAGAAAGATCAAAATCAAACCCCCAAAACCCACAATCAAATCATATTAAACAAATAAGTTAATAAGTAAATGAATCAATGACTACATCACTAAATAAATAAATAAATGAATGAAAATTATAATGAATATGTTAACTCATTCGCGGCCAGCCGCATCCGGATGCGCGGCTTATGCCGCGCATCCGAATGCGGCTGGCCGAAAATGAGTTAATATATGAACATAGAAACATACTTTTAAATAGATAAATAGATAAATAAATAAATAAATAAATAAATTGATGAATAAATAAATAAATATATTTATAAATAAATAAAAAAGCAGAAAAATTAGACAAGTCTGCACATATGCCAGTCCGCTACGCGCAGAAGCAGCCAGTGCGAAAAAGGCATTCGACCCGATAAACTCCTTCGCACACGGAAAGCCGAAAACTCAGAAACTCTCAGCAGATGATACATCTCTCGCCTGTCGTTTACATACAGATGTGGGTCATACATTACATAACACCTGACACTAGAGGCTGGTTAATTTTGCATGAGTTTAGCAGGTGCGAGGGACGACAAAGCATTTAGCCCCCGAGACAGTGAACCACAGCAACGTGGAATTAAATTGCCAGGAATTGATATACCATCAGAGGGTAGCTTCCGTCTTTCGTTTTCGTCGCATAAATAATAAAATTGTATCAACTCTTTCACTGCTACTGACGATGCCGCTCGTCAGAGAAGAACTGTAACTACACGTCTTTTCCGCCGAACGGTATCGTCAGTCACAGTCAAGGGGATAACATTTAAAAAAATTTCGCAACTCATTAGGGGGTACCCGTGATAATGCAAACGACACTAAGTCCATTTTTGTAAAAAGCGAGATTTTCATTGTGATACAATGACAATCTGGCTTTTCACAAACATTGACTTTCTGTCTGTAACCTTGTCTGTAACCTTCTGAGGGATATTGACCGTATACCAATGGCAGGCTGATTGTGATACAGTGCCAGATTAGCTTGGTGCCTTTTTCAATATTATGCGCGCAAATATGATTATTCTTCCTGTCCATATCGTACCGTTTGCGACCATAAGCCTCTCGTTTACCGCCTCAAACGCGTTTTAGGGAGGTAGAAATGAGAACAAACGACGTTTAATTTGCAAAAGACCGCCAGATTGCTTACAAAGCAGTGTTACATCAAAATAATGATGGCTGGGCCCAGGGTTAAGTCCTTTTAAGCCTCACGCATTACCAGTAACTTGAGACAGCGGTTGATTTAAAGCGAAAGTGGACGGACGGGCCGGGAAGCTGTTAGGATTCACGGGATTGATTCCTACATTTCCGGTTTCAGGCTCACAGACGAAATCTCTCTCTCTCTCTCTCTCTCTCTTTTGAGAGAGAGAGAGAGAGAGAGAGAGAGAGAGAGAGAGAGAGAGAGAGAGAGAGAGAGAGAGAGAGAGAGAGAGAGAGAGAGCTATGAACACTAAACATTAAACTTTCTTGCCACACCCGCCCCTTCTCTCTCTCTCTCTCTCTCTCTCTCTCTCTCTCTCTCTCTCTCTCTCTCTCTCTCTCTCTCGCTCGCTCGCTCGCTCACTGGCGTTTCATCAGAAATAGAATCGATAAAGACTATGACGCTCGTAAAATGTTGGTCCGAACTAAATTTAATTAAAAAGCAGATTGATTTAGTTTGTGACACAACTTGTGTGTGTGTGTGTGTATGTGTGTGTGCTTGCGTGCACATTGGGTGTGTGTGTGTGTGTGTGTGTGTGTGTGTGTGTGTGTGTGTGTGCCGTTGTGTGTGTGTGTGTGGATGTAGCATTGACAGAAGTCAGGTGAGGCTGCAATTAACCCAAAAGCTGGCATGGTATAGACCAAGGCCTATCCGTCTCAAGTAGACGTCTAACTAGCCAGCTAAGAATAGGGAGAGAAAAAATCAAAAGTTTTCACTTTCAAGCGAAAAAGTTTTCTTTTTTTTCTGTTCGTAGATGTCTAGTTACTAGCCTTTTTATTTGCTTAAAACAAAATTTAGCCTTCCCATTTGCCTTTTTTCGTCTTTTTATTTTTTTTCACCGTGACAAGAAATTAGCAGTTTAATAAAGTAAATGCCTGTAACTGAATTTCTCCCCCCCCCCCATCCCCCCTCCCCCCCCCCCCGAAATTCAGTCACGTGATGTGCTACCATGGTTACGCATCGCGTGCAGACTTGCGCATTTGACAGCGTGCGTGTACATTGTCTGTTTTCCCTGTATGTGATTAAAATAGCCCGAGGGGATGTTACAAATATTTTCCTCATCCATACTCTGACGAAGGTATCTCACCAGCTTAACCCTTTCTCTGACGGCCAGCAACAACCCAGTAAGCAAAAGGCTATCGGGCTGATTTCGGCCGCTGATGACCTGCGCACGACTGTGCGCGGGCCATCAGCGGCCGACTTTGTCCCGATGATCTTCTGCGTACTGGGAAAAAATGTGTGCGAAACCATAGCAGATTCACTGCCGGACAACCTTGTGAAGGTAAACGGCAATGAGTCCATTTTTGTAAAAGCGAAATTTTCATTGTATTACAATGAAAATCTCGCTTTTCACAAAAATGCAACTCTAATTTTTGTGTGAAAGCGAACATTTTATTGTAATATAATGAAAATGTTGCTGTTAACAAAATCAGATTTATTGCATTTTGCCTCCGATGGAAATCTCGCGTTTTACAAAAACGGACTTGCTGTCTTTTGGCCATCGTAGGGCAGTTTAAGGCAGATTGATGTCAATGAGGACAAGAGGTATAGACCCTCATGAGTCGCGGGGTCTCATGAGGATCTATGCCTCTTGCCTTGGGTTTTGCGATCTCTCTGTGAATGCAGTGAAACAGTTAATTGGCACGGGAAATGAACGGACAAAATACAATATATCTTAGAACAGTTTTGGTCCACTAGTCGCAAATTTGCAACGTCCGGTAGAATCTTGCCACGGTGTTTTTGCAACAAGCGCAGGCGTATTACTTCTTTTTTTCTTTTAACTCTTATCATTCGGAATACATGTGTGAAAAAGTTTAGAAGTTTGTACACTGCCATATGCAAGCTACATTATAGTACTTACAGATAAAGATATAGACCAATGGCTTTAGTTCAAGGGTAGTGTGTAGGCGCCAAGCTATTCTGGCACTACCCTTGAACTAAAGCCATTGGTCTATATCTTTATCTGTAAGTACTATAATGTAGCTTGCATATGGCAGTGTACAAATTTGAAGCTTCTAGCCTCAGTATGATATGGGTTAATGAGCTTGCACACACACACACACACACACACACACACACACACACACACACACACACACACACACACACACACACACACACACACACGCACGCAGACAGACACACACATACAACAAAAAGAGAACTATATTGTCTACATTTCAGTAATCACAACACGTGGACGTTTTTATTTCAGTTTGTACAATGATGTACACGTGTCATATTGCCACAAAACGTTAAATTAGTTCATTATGTACAGAAGTACAAACATACCTTGGGGAAAGAAAAAAGTCCTAGAGTGGTACACAAGTGCGTTATATAATAAATGTTCCTATCAAATCATAATTGAGGTTGCCACTCCGTGTGCTAGTCTGTGATTTTGGACCTTACGGCCTAGAGCCGTAAGGTCTAAAATATCAGGCCTACACACACAGGTTCAGAAGCATGTTTAGACTGTGTTCATAATTCAGTCACTTTCTTAATGGTTTCATTGAAATCGACTTTCTCCAAGCAGACCACAAGATCTATTTATTACTGACTCACTCTGCTTAAGACCTCCCTCCTACTCACGGCGGAGCACACCTGTACGGAAAGCATGGGCAAAACGTCTGCAAAAGACATAGATCCTCATGAGCCACCGCAGAGAAAATGTGTCTTTTGCATGATCGTGTTACCTCTATGTTGTTATGCACTGTATGATCGATTACTAGAAGTGTACCACAATACATGGTGGCCCCTCCCATTCTGATTGAGTGCAGCCCTATTTCTCTCGCCGACGCCGCCCCCCCCCTCCCCCCACCCCCACCCCACCCCCACTCCTATACCCCCACTCCTCCGCCCTTTCTCCAGAAATAAAATTAACGCTTTGGCTGTCGGTAGCGCTTTTAGTCGCGATAATACCTGCAGCAATCATTAGCCTTCTATATTGCCAATCGTCCTGACCGATGTTGTCTAATATGCTTGATTCCCTGTGTGTCACATTTTCTTTTTTCTTTTTCTTTTATTTTCGAGCAGGATACAATGTTATTATTTGTTTGGTGTTTTTTCTTTAATCACTGAGCTTTCGGAGAAAACTGAAAAGCATACAAGAAGGCGATTTACACACTGAGAGTCAGACAAACAAAATTTAAAGAAAAAATCGCAAGAAGAAAATGATGATAATAAAGTTTTCCAACACGTAAGCCATATTCGCCCTTGAAGACCTTTGATTTATAACCGTAAAGTAACCACTTGGCTGTCGGTAGCGCTTTATCATGTCGAGGTGATTCCTGCAGGAATTGCAACCGAAAGCCAAGCAATTTTGTCCGGGTCTACGCTTTTGCTAAAAGCAGGCCACTGCATACATAAACTGAACTGCGTGTCGTGCACGAAACTCAAAATTGTGCACTTCAGCACATGATGAATTACATTAATGAAAATGTAAAGAGTGGATTATAGACACTCGTTATAAAGAAAAGGAAACGACCTAACGAATTCGAAACAACAATCCCAACTTCCTTTCTTCTTTAATTATTTGTCACATGGAGATTTTTCAAGAATATGTCTACTTCGCTGATTTTTGTTAAATTAACTTTTTTTGCACATCGTTTAGCAATTTTCAATGTACATGTGTCGTATTACTTTTATTTTACTGCTGAGTAGCACATAAACTGCTTTCCTTAACTCATTCGAGACGTGCCGCCTACGGAGACGCGGCGAACCGCCGCGTATCCGTAGGCGGCATGTCTCGAATGAGTTTAACAAACTTACACGTCGTCAGGCACCTACATATATGAGCATATCATCGCGGATGCATATAATTATTCAAGCAATGAAGTCCTTTTTAAAAAAAAGTTTTAAATGGGCACACACCTGAAAACAACACAAGCACATTAACTGTAATAAAGAAAAACTGAGCACGCTTCAAAACACTCACAAAATAATCATGCGTGAGTACAGACAGCGAACAAAAGCAGAACGGAAAAAAAGAAAAGAAAGTCAACCATTGAATTAAATGCTGAGACAAATCATCCAGATGGCACAAGAATTTTGCACGTGAAGCACGTTACAAGAAAACACACACGAGTTAGGTCCCCCGGCAGCGGTTTTGTAGCTTAACCACATTAACCCTTTCAGTGCCAGTTGACGTAGATTGCGTTTCTGAAGATTCCGTTTTCAACACCAAAACGTCATAGCTTTCCCAGGAATATGGATTAAAAGTGGTATCAGCAAGAGGCATAGATCCACATGAGCCCCCGCAACTGCGGGGGCTCATGAGGATTTATGCCTCTTGCAGTCGGTATTTTTTTTTTTAATTTCTGGGTTCTGAACGGATTAAGCCTTAATATAGAAAACTCAGATAACCAAATTTCCGTCTTGTCATATGACGACCATATTCTAGTTTAACAGCCATATCGACCGTGACAGTTCAAGGTGGTGCCAAAATAGCTTCTGGCACTACCCTTGAACTATCACTGTCCATCTTGCTGTGCTGTGTCGTGGTCCTAAATCGTATCGGTTTCCTTGTCCTGTGCATTTTGTTTGCAGAAGTTGCCAGAAATACGGCACATACTGACGCAATAATATATGGCACAATGAACAGTAGCTCCATTTGGTCCGTTTGTCGATCTGCACCATTTGAGTTTTGAACTTTCTCTGTTGTGCTATATTTCGTCACATCTAAGTCCAGCTCACCAAATTCAACAAACATGTGCTACTACTTCATCTCGAACAGGCCCGCCTCCCCCCTTGCTGAGAAGGGGCACGCTTCGTACACTTCCCCACGTACGCTTCTTTCATGCAAGGGGGAAATGGTTGGTTGTACATTGCTAACGTCCCGACAGTAACAAGACTTTCTCAGGACATGCCTGCGCTGCTTGTGAAAAAAAACCAATCAAACAGAATATTGAATGTATGTCGTCAGTCGGTCTAAAATGCTAAAGAAACCTAAGTCATGCTAGGGACGCTACATCTTCCTGCTAATTTATCGTAATCTAGTACAAGAGGGAAAGCGGGGCTGTACATGGAGGTGACTTTGCAATTTTGGAGCTCATTGGCAAAACTGTAAGGTCAAAAAACCACGGAAGCGAAAATAAATGCACGTGCTAATTAGACAAATGCGGTTTTTTTTTTAATGAGATGTATACATTACAGTATCGGATTCGTTTGTTTTAATGTCGAACCCCGGTTTCGATCGCGGAACATAAGAGATCGACACAGCCCATCGATACAAAGCACGTCAACGCTTTATTTTTCTTTCCACCGTGGCCTGTAAAATATAGCGTAAGCATTTTTTTTGCATCCTATAAAAATCATTATATGAACCCCTTGATTGCTGCTGACGATACCGCTCGGCGGAAAATACGCGTGTGATCCGCCGTCCGGTATCGTCGGCAGCGGTCATGAGGTTACAGAAACATGGTGCGGACTGCGTCAGATTACACTGAGAGAACATAGTGGAAACAATTAACTCATCAAGTTCAGCCCGACGCACGTATTTCCCAAATTTTGGAGGCGTCATCTAACGACTATGCACCTGTTGCAGGAGATGGATTGACCATGATAATTCAAGGGTAGTGCCAGATTAGCTTGGCGCCTGTCGGCGCCAAGCTAATCTGGCACTACCCTTGAATTATCATGGTCGACCCATTTCCTGCTGTAGTGCGTCAGGGCTGAATGGGCTGAACACGTTTTATGAAGGTAGCTGACACCCCTTTGTGTATTCAGGCGCCGGCATTGTAAACAGTAACAGCGCCAAGGGGGTTAACGCTTTGGCTTTCGGTAGCAGTGGTGTCACGATGATTTTTTTTTTTGCAGGAATCTTCGCTACAAAAACCGCCAGCGATAGCGAAAAGGTTAACAGAGGGGGTTGGAATGCGGTCAGTGTAAACAAAAGTTTACTTTGGAATAAAGATTATGATGCCATGTTTTCTCCTTGAGGCAGCGGCAACAGCAAGCACGCTGCCACGTCTACAAGAGGCACTGCAAAACATCAAGTGCTGCAGTGGATCCCTTCACACTGTGGCATATACGGCAATGAAGAAGCTGACAGAATGGCAAAAGTGGGCGCAGAGAAAGAACAAGACGAAAATGGAGTCAGCTTCACAGAGATGAAGACCATCACTAAGTCTGTGTACAGACCACCACAACGGCCCCTAGACAGTTACCATCAGCTGTCCAGACAAGAGCAGGTGACCATCTTCCGTCTGAGGACCGGGCACAACCGACTCAATTTCCACCTGCACAGACGCTTTCACCTCGTGCCATCTCCCCTGTGCCCTAGTGGAGAAGCAGAGCAGACCACAGAGCACATCCTCCAGGACTGTGGAAACCACCAGCTGCTGAGGGAGGAGATATGGCAGAAGCCCGCCACTCTACAAGAGAAACTGAACGGGCCTGTGGAGGTGGTACAGAAGACCACGGATTTCATTTTGAGAGCCAAACTCCAAGTGTGGCGGCGTTCGAGAAGAAGAAGAAGACGGATTTTGATCCAGTATACAAAAGATTTAAACAACTCTTTACGGATGCGTATCTGCAATTTGTTTTTTTTTAAAATAGCAATAATAAATTAAAAAGACCACGCAGAATGGATTTTGGAATGAAGGTGCATGGGTGAGCTACTGCCTTTGGAGGAATTATTGAAACGCTGCAAGTATTTTTAACAAACCAATGCAATGCAAAACACACCTCTACTAAACACGTGTTTACATACGCACTAACATCTGCAAAAATCTTACACACACACGCACGCACAGACACAATTATACACAACACACACACACACACACACACACACACACACACACACACACACACACACACACACACACACACACAAACACACACACACACACACATACACACACACACACACACACACACACACACACACACACACACACACACACACACACACACACACACTCACGCTGTCACCCCGACGACTAAACGTTTTGCCTTGTAGACACACCTGCACACATGCTGCCTTTAATGTCCAATGAAAGTTTACATCTAATCGCAAGAGTTACACCTTCCACGAAAAGCAACACTTGTCTGTAGAAATGCAAACCACAAACTCTGAGATCATTCAATGTTCCTGTGATATTAACCCATTCAAGGCGCTCCGCGTCAATACCTGCGAAAGTGTTGGAGCGTCTGGAATGATTAACCCTCCTGAGCATGCACCCACCGGTACTGTTCACATTGCCGGTGGCTGCATGTGCAAGGGGTTTCAGAAGAAGAAGAAGTGATACACACAATACATTGTAAATTTATATGACACTGAAGCGCCTGAGCGGTATGTGGCACACGAGAAAAAGGAAATCAATGCAAATGATCAAAATGAATTTCGCACGAAAAACATACGAATAAAATATTCACATACAAAATATATAAACTGTTCATGGCGTTTGGACCGAAAGTAAACAAAAAATCACTGCTGGATACACGGATAAGAAAGAAATAAACCTGCTGATACATCCTCCACAAACCAGAGAAAAGGAAAAGAATGGCACAGTAATGTTACAAATAATTAAGGAACACCGTTATTTTGCGAGGCATTGTCAAATTAAAAAATGAAGAACCAGACACAGATACGGAACAGTGTTTGTAGAGAGAGATTGTCTTTCACATAACACAGGCTGAACCTAGGGGTTGAACTCCCAAACTGACTTTCGTCCTTTGAAAAAGTACACACCAGTACATGAAATAGCTTGACCATGATAGGTAAAAGCCCGCCACACACCGCGCCTAGGCGACCGTACCCTTTCTCTCGGAAACGCTATAGTCGCCAACACACGCCACGGGTTAGGCAGGTTTCAACCCATTCACTGCAGAGAAACAATGAACAACAAGAGGTATAGATCCTCATGAGCCCCCGCAATTGCGGGGGCTCATGAGGATCTATACCTCTTGCCGACCTCTCTTTGTGTCCATGTTCCTGGGACTGCTGGGTCTCTGACGTTGAATTAACAAAAATTTCAGAAACACAGTCTGCGTCCACTGGCGGTCAGTTGGGGTTAAGGTTGCTGTCAGAATAGCTTGGCGCCTAGATGCGCTAAGCTATTCTGGGCCGGCGGTACCATCCTTTGAATGTTCATCACATATCACGGTCGATCCATCTCTTTCCCAGGGCTGAACAGCATCATAGCAGACGACAAAAGTGGTCACGTTTTGCGAGACTAACGAACACTCGCAATCAATCAACAGGAAACGCACGAACTGAATTCACACTGTCTGCCGCTGTTTAGCTTCACAACGGTTATAGCGCCCTGACTTACGACACATTCAGCATGATCTCTTGCGGTGCTTACAATCAAAACCACAACGACAGTAGTTGAAGGGTGGTGCCAGAATAGCTTGGCGCCTTAGGCGCCAAGCTATTCTGGCACCACCCTTCAACTATCGATTCTAGAGCACAAAATCAGCACTGTAATAATAACCGGAAAAAAAACCAACAAACAAACATCCGCGGCAGTATAGTCTAGTGTATCTGTTGTTTGGTCATATCAGTTTCCGTTGTACATGAACAGAACTGTTTCGTTCTTTCGAGCCGTGCAGCTTTTGGATACGCGTCGTAAGCCGCGTATCCGAATGCGGCGCGTCTCGAATGTGTTAATGAACGTCTCCACAGAACGACACAATTTATGGCAAAATTGACACAGAGTATGTGCTTCGAGGAGTTCTTGTGTCGCGGAAATACCCGCCAAAAAGCACTGACATGTATCACGTATTGTTTTGTAAACTGATGAAGTGGAATTTGTGTACGTTCCATGTGGCAGGAGCCGTAAGTTGGCTAGGATAGTTTCACAGCTCAGGCGGTGGTGGACACTGGAATGATTAACTCGTTCAAGGTGCCCACTATCATCAACTGCCGCGGAGGTGTCGTACAGCGTTGCCGCCGGCAACGGTATTCAACACTTTCGCAGCTATTGATGTGGGGCGCATGGAATGAGTGAAGTGTGAGGAACATATCTCTGCCCTGTTGAGGCAAAACACAGCAAGTACATAGTCCATATTACAGTGAAAAGCAAGATTTGTCATTATTTTTATAATCTGTCTGTTGTCCTCAAAGGGCAGATTTTACCAATGTGGCGCGTCGACCTGTGTGGGAGAATATAAATATGCTCCCACGAAAGACTTCCGGCCGAAAAAGGCGCCTGCCTTTATTGATCTTGGTTTGGTTATTAAATGACGGATGCACTTGTTTTCACGACCTACACTTATTTCATGGATAGGTGTGTTGTGACAGTCCACGCCGCTAAAGAACGTCCACCTGCAAATGAAAAGCAAACAAATATGAATTATATAATATACACAGGAACAGTGCTGAAAATTACCTGTATAAAATCATCCATTGAATCGAGCTTTTTCACGCTGGACAATTCTTCCCTAATTTGGCGAAGGCGAGTACGTCCATTCTGGTAAAAACGAAATTCTCAAAGTCTAACACTCAAACCTTGCTTTTCACAAACAACATACTATCTATTAGCTATAATATTACAATTATTATAATTAGATATTATTACTATTATACTATTATAATTAGAAACCTAAATGTTTCTTCAAATAAGTCAGACACTTAAATTAGTCAGACACTTCAAAGTTACATTTTTAAACACCTTTGACCACGAACAGAACTACGCGCTTCAGAATGTGTAGCGAACGGAATATTTTATAAACGACTGAATTTGACTTCTTATCAATACACACGAGCTGTTGGATGCAAAATTACAGACTTTGCCCTTTACTCACTTGAGATTTTGTTAGTAGCCGATTACAGAGATTAAATCAGGCCTGACGGATGGATAAATGTTTGCCACGTATCTTTATGCTGCCAATATGAAAGTATTACGAGCGAGCGTCTCCTACCTTGACATGTTGGTAACCGTCTGATAGATGGCCACGGAACGGTTTCGTAAAATAGTCCTGAGGTGGCCCCCAGTCCCGCTCCATCTGTACGTGGCTGTTGTTGTTGGCCGTGGTGTGGTTGTTATTGTTGAAGTGCCACGCCGACGACGACTTGACTACAGGGACGGGGATGCCACCCATGCCTGACTGTTTGTCGCATACCCTGTTGGTGATAAAATGCATCGGTGAATTACAGTTCTAGTCACAAGTGGGCGCCACTCCGAATGTTCACCATATATAGGCTTGGTAAACAATGGCAGTACGGATGTACACAAAGGGCGTATAATATAAGTTATTGATAGCAAGGGTTTGCTACACGGACCCTTGTAGGCCTGTGGGAGGTCAAAGGAACCATATTACCCCGAAGGCCTACAAGGGTCCGTGCAGAAAAAAACCCTGCTACCAATAACGTATTTAATAATAATAAAGAGCATTTATATCGCGCTGAATCCCCAGGAGCAGTGGGCTCTAAGCGCGTTACCAAAAATGTATGTCTGCAGAATCTCACTACCTTTAAAACATTTTAATCTACGTCCACAATTACTCCGCTATTTTCGTAAAAGAAATCAGGCTGAAATCTTCCGACCTGGATCACGCCAGACACGACTGACGTCAAAGGAATATACATGCATACATCACAGACTTATGACGTAATTTAAGATCTGTCATGACGTTGCCGCCTGCATGACCAACAGCACTGTTCACAAATTGTCAGAGTAATGCAATGGAAGAGTTGAGTGACTGTTTGCCTAGAAAAAAAAACCACTTTAAAATTCTTCGATAAAATAGTCGCGTCGGATGCTCATGTGCTTTTGATTCCGCGAAGATTCTTTCTTTCGTGATCTGTTACACAGTATTGCTGCAAATGTGTGCTACAAACAACTCCACTAGTGTGCCTGTTGCTCCGAATAACACTAAATAACTTTGTACTTTAGAACGTTTTGGTGATCTTTTATGGAACAAAACTGGCACACAAGACTCGTCACAAAGAGGGCTATAAATAATATGCCATTAGTCGCTACAATATAGTATGTCACTTATCTTCTTTTATCTTATTTTTGCTTGTTTTGTTTGTCTCAATTCATATTTTGTGTTGCCTTTTATAAAGATGCATGTTCCCCAGTGAAAAAAAAATGTCATTGGACGGTATATCAAAATCAAGAAAATGAATGGTCTGAAGAATGATAACTACTAATCAGCTTATCAGAACAGACAGAACGAATAAAATAGCCGGCAACGCTGTACGACACTTTCGCAGCTATTGGTGAAGGGCTCCTTGAATGAGTTAACTCATTCGAGACATGTCGCATCCGGATACGCGGCAGATAGCCTCGTATCCTAACGCAGCAAACCTCGAGTGTGTTGAGTCTGTCTTTGTTTGCCTTCTTCTCAACAAGACGTCGTGTGTTCGTACCTTGACTGTATGACAGAGGCCGGGATGCCGCCCGTCTTGGGACTGGAGCCTCCGTGTGTCTGGTGCTGGTGCTGCTGCTGCTCGCCCTGCGTACCGTTCATGTTGACCCCCTGCCCCATCTCCTCCCGCATGTCATGATGACTCGGGCTGTTTATTGTGTTGTTAGGGGTCTGCATACCCCCGCCCGAGCCGCCGGGTCCCCCCGCCACGCACACGCCTCCCCACGGAGAAGGGGCGGACGGGTAGGAGACCTTGGGCGGGTGGACATGGGGCGGGGTTTGCGAGGCGGACGCGGAGTTGTGACTGAGCGGCGTGCTGACGGTGCAAGGCATGCCGGAAAGTCCGCCGCCATCTTGCAACATGGATGTGCTCTTAATGACAGAGCTTTGGCCTAAAGCCATGGCGGGGAGGATGTCTGTAGGAGCCAGTCGGATACCCATGCCATCCTTATCCGCCTCCACCCTGCCCCAGGGGGACAGGGTGGAGGCGGAAGAGGATGGCATGGTCATCAGACTACTCTTGTCCTGGAGCTTGGGGTCTTTTGACAGGAGGTTGGATGGCGGCGGCGCGGGAGCCATGCCCTGCAACAAAGCTGAGGTAACACAGTTCGAGCTGACCGAGCCCTCTATTGTGTTCATGAAGGCATTGGGCGCGAACATGGAGGACGATCGGAGATCCACGGGCTCCAGTCTCGTGCCGTTGAGTCGCGGCGTGTAGCGGTCGTGGTGATGCTGGTACTCGTGGCCGAACTTCCCTCGCGCGTCACCCACCCCGTCCATGTGGGGTGGGTGCGCCACAGGATGAGGGGGTGGAGGGGGCGGTAGCTCCTCCCCACACCCCATCCTCTTGCTGAGGTCCAGGCTGTAGGAGTCGAACCCGTACCCGTATTTGGCTGCCGGCGTCATAACGTCCGTGTAGGTATTGCTGGTGTAGGGTATAGTGGGTTGGTATTGTCTGTGGTCCAAGAAGTAGCCGTTAGTCAGCCCGTGCTTGTCGCTAGAGTCCAGGCGGTACGTATCCACGGGCGGGTACACTGACGACGGGAAGGCGCCGTACCCGTGAGAGCGGTAAAAGTCCGTATCAAACCCGTAACTGTTCGTGCTGTACGGGTACAGATAGTCCACGCCCTTGTACTCACTCCCGGCCCCTGTATCATACGCGGTGAGCGGCGGGTAGGAAGCGGGCCCGTACCCCGGGATGCTGTTGATGAGACAGCCTGTGGGGGTGGGGGTGGCCCCACCCTTGCGTTTCTTGCCGTTCTGAACACACTCCTTGCTCTGGCCGCCCTTTTTCTTGCTCTTGCTGGCCTTGGTCTTTGTGTTCAGCTCCTCGTCCCCGAAGCCAAATCCCGAGCACATGTCGAGGTCCAGTAGGGGGTAGGGCAGCTTGAACTCGTTACCGCGCTTTGTGAACAGATCCTGTCCTTCATCCTCCCTGTACACAGGAATTGGCTTTTAGCGAGGGTATAGAACTGATTCAAGACACACATAAATTGCGGTTTTAACTGGTTACCAGATCACGAGAATGAAGTTATTAATTCTCTTTGATATCCTTTGAGGTCTACGTCAAAGTTCTAGGGAAAGATCGACAATGATAGTTCAAGGCTGGTGTCGGAATAGCTAGGTGCCTAGAGGCGCCAAGCTATTCCGACATCACCCTTGAACTATCACGGTCGATCCGGATTTTGTGGTAGCATGTCAGGGCTTTATGGGTGAAATGAAACTGAACCTGTGATCTTGCTACATTTACTTGCAGCAAAATCACAAGTCCAGCTTCATTCTGTCTGATTATGAGTATGTTTACATTAACCCATTCAAACCTGACGCGCTACAGCAGGAGATGGTCGACCATGATAATTCAAGGGTAGTGTCAGATTAGCTTGGCGCCGACAGGCGCCAAGCTAATCTGGCACTGCCCTTGAATTATCATGGTCGATCCATCTCCTGCAGCTGGTGCGTAGTAATCAGATGAAGATCCAAAATTTGGGAAATACGGCCGTCGGGCTGAATGAGTTAAAGTTTTTAAAAGTTTCCATGACGTCAAAGTTAACTGCGCGGACGTGTACAAATGAGCAGAAGAAGAAGAGGAAGAGAGCGCGCAAAATTAAGTACACATTATAAGACAATAACAAACGATGAGTAAGTGTCTCCACACGATACGAGATGGAAAATAAGTTCACCTCTCCTCGTCTTCGATAAACCCGCCGTGAGAAGGCCTTGGTGGCCTGCTCGGCATTAAAACACTAATAACTATGTAACTAACCTTTGGTAAACAATTCAAGGCATCGGTAAAGAAAGTAATGATATTGAGGTATAACATTTTTGACAGACTCAGTCTCTAGCTAGGCAAAACATTAGTTAGTTACTTGGGTGTAACGTTAACCAGGCAACTAAGCCCATCGCAAGGCGGTCTTGGCAAAGAAAGCAAAACATATGCTACCAACCAAAACAAAGAAACAAACCAACATCGCTTTCGTTGTTTTCACTCAGCGGCTGTATTTTCGACAAAGTATACCACTTTACAGAAAAAGAAGAAAAGAAGAAACTGTCTCACGTGAGCTGCCTGTGTGTACAGATGATGAAGTCGGGCTTGCTGTTCTTGTAGATGACCTTACAGCTGGACTGCAGCCACAGCCACCGGTAACCCTTCGTAACCCACCGGTACGCGATCAGACCAGAGCTGCCTGTCTTGATCACTGTAAACAGTTTGTTGTTTTTTGGGGTTAGCGTCGCCATCATCACCACCACCACTATTATCATCACTACTAATCATAGATTATTCCTGTCGCTGCCGGAAAAATGCTAATACCTCCCCCCCCCCCCCCCCAATCCCTTCCCCAACTGCAAGAGGCAAAGAACCTCATGAGCCCACGCAGGTGCCGGGCCTCATGAGGTTTTCTTCTTCTTGCTGACCTTGTTCATACCCGTGTTCTTGGATTTATGGCTTTATTCGAATCTGAATCTACAGTGCTTTTAAAGACATAGCTTTGCGTCCACTGACAATGAAGGGTTAAGATACTGACGAGCAAACGAAATGAGACAATAAAGTGTTTCCGATGGTTCCGAAAATGTCGCAATTCGTTTGCTCGTCAGTATACATTACTCATTATACATAATTCTCGTTGTCACAACCTTTACAGAATGTAATTCGACTTACGTTCCTGATGTGCCGCTGAGAAGTACGCCAGATCGTCCGGGTGTATGAGGTCGTAACCAGACTTGATGGACATCTCTTGCTCTGAGAACCCAAACATCATTTTGCCCCTGGAAAAAACCAACAACAATATAATATCGTGAGAAATATATTATGAAAACACTACCCTGTGAAGGCAAAAGACAATAAGTCCAGTTTTGTGAAAAGCGAGATTTTATATTGCAATGCACTGACTTTCTTTAAAGAAATGGACTTACTGTCCTTTGCAATGACAGGGCTGCACATTCTATGCCCCTTCCCATCTAGAAAGGGATAGGAAACTTGTGACAGCCTGTGATTCCCGCCAGTACGGCTCAGTGCCGTAAGGTTAAAAAATACAGTTGAAATATTTATATATACAAACCAAGGGGAATCACAGCGCTGGACAGACAAACAGTTAGATCCCCTGCCCCCGCTGTCCAGCGCTGTGATTCCCCTTGGTTTGTATACAATTCTGCCAGCGCTAGCCTCACCTTTCTGGTTTGTGAATATATATATATATATATATATATATATATATATATATATATATATATATATATATATATATATATATATATATATATATATATATATATATATATATATATATATTTCATAAATGTCTGTGAATAAAGACGATTAATGAATACATAAATATATAGATGACAAATAAACAAACAAACAAAAGCACAAAATAAATTAAAAAAAAATAAACAACAAAAATAAGCAAATGGAGCAAAAACTGATGTCGCGAACGAAGGAATAAACTATCAGCGTTACCCTAGGAACAATACACCTACCCACCGATCCCGTTACCCTATCCACCCGCTACTCTGTCTACATAAAGGTACCTGTCTGACAACGTAGCCGGCTAGGAAGGAATAAATTATTCTAACTGACATAATACGATAATGGTCCTTTAACTAGCTCTTAAACACTAACACCGCTAAGGACATACATCAGGCTGGTGACTGATGACAAGAGATATATATTCTCATGGGCCCCTGCTGTCGCAGGGGCTCATGAGGATCTATGTCTCTTTCAGATGGGTTCGATTTTGATGGCGGACTGATAATGGGAATGTGAATCAATAGCTTGCAGACTGACAGTTACAGGCAGTTGGGGACACCGGAGCAAAGTGTACGTGGTGCGAAGTAACAGAGATAACCCGCCAAGCTAAAAGAAGGATAGATCCTCATGAGCCCATGCGGCCTTGAAGGAGGTGCTTGAGATTGTAAGCTTTTTTGTTCCGAAGGAGCAGCTTTGCTACAGGAAGGCTAAAAGACAATAAGAGCATTTTTGTGAAAAGCGATATTTTAATTGTACTACAATGAAAAATCTCGCTTTTGACCAAAAATGGACTTTAATGCCTTTTTCAGGAGCACCTCCGCTGCCAGTCGTTAGTGTTTCTAGATGTAGAACCTTATTCTAGCTTGCAATGTTATTAGATATAAAGAAAGAATATAAAGACAAAATTAATACGTAATAAATTGCACACCTTTGCATAAGTCCTTCAGTCTAGGTTTTATTACAGTGGATCCTGCTGAGAAAAAAAAAAAACCACCCGATTTTACATCTGCAAACCTCAAATGCAGGGCATTTTCGGGATTGCATGCAGCTACTATGGTACACAACCCTCAGAAGAAAAATAACCCTACGCCAGAGCAGCACGGACATAAAACAAAACTAGCAAGGGGCATAGATCCTCATGAGCCTCCGCGTGATACGGGGGATAATGAGGATCTATGCCCCTTTCAGATGGCTTCCGGTTTGAGAGGATTCTATACCGGAGACTAATTCCCGGTTCAGTCCAAATTGGCCCAGGAAACTTGAGCCTCGTCCGCAAGAAGATTCATCCAGTCGCTGAGATTTGTAACAGTCTAATGCAATGATTGCCTCCTAAATCGCACTCTGTGATTTACGGGGCTCGAAATTACCTGTAAAAGATCGAGTGAACACGTTCAGGGAGGGAATCGGGACAGCTCCTTTTTCACTCTCTTTCCGCCTTTAAAAAATAAAATGCTAAACGAAAAACGCCGGAACAGGGTCTCAGTAGCCTGCTCGGTGCTTTAAAAAAATATTTGTTATTTGGAACTCTTCTTTTATCTAGTCATCGGTACAAGCAGCTGAAGTAATTAAAAGGAAATTACAAGAAAACACCATCATTATTGTCCTCTTTATTGCCCTTACGACGTAGACATAGACATTAGACATTCTCCCTCATTCACTGCCTTTAAATCTGCCCTTAAGACCCACCTGTTCGATACCCCAATGTAGCTCAGTTCTTTGTGATTATGTACCTGTGTGTTTCTCTCTGTGTGCGTGTGTATTGCAGAATCCTTTGATTCTCTGGCTTTATGACCTCCTCCACTCCCACGCTTTATTTGTAAAGCGCGTAGAACTTATTTTAGGATAAGCGCTATGTAAGTAGCCATTAAAATTATTATTTATTATTATTACTTTAGGATTCTGCAATATTTCGGCCTGCTTAAATGACAGTAACAAACAAACTTTTACAGTCACCGGATTAACCATTGGCGTGTCGATAGTGCTTATAGTGGCCATGATTCCAGTAGGAATCATCGCGACTAAAACCGCTATCAAAACGTAAAGAATTAATTTGAAATCGATTTTGGATTTGCTTTACTTATGCATCTATTTATAATTTTATACTTGCAACACTTTCTGAAGGTACGTACGTATTCAATATTAGTCTGCTGATTTTCGAAGCTAATTTCACGGCAGCTGTAAATAGCACAGCGCACTGGCGAACTTGCCGCTCTGTGCCAAACAGAGCGCACTGTGGCCATGTTTGTGGATGTAATTGTGTGTCATTAACAATCTAATAAAGTTGCAGAACGTTTTCGTCAACTGACTCGCTGTTCACCATAGACTTATCGGAGTCCTTTGCCCTGTGAGGGTAAAAGGCAATATGTCCATTTGTGTGAAAAGCGAGATTTTCATTTTTACACAATGAAAATCTTGCTTTTCACAAACATGGACTTGATGCCTTCTGTCTTCACAGACAGACCTTTGCTGCCGGAACACAGCGAGTAACGCGGACCCAAGTGCAAGAGGCACAGATCCTCAAGAGCACCCTCAGCTGTCCTCTGAAGGCTACGCTACAGTTCAGAATTAAGAACAGACTGATCACGATAGATTAAGGATGTGCCAGAAGAGCTGGGTTGACCTATCAATGACATGATCTTTATCTTGATGAGGCTTCAGGGCTGAATGGACTGACTTTCCAAGGCGCACCGCATCAATAGCTGCGGAAGTGTCGTTAGCGTTGCCGCCGGCAACATTATACGACACTTTCGCAACTATTGATGCGAAGCGCCTTTAATAAGTTAAGCCGTCGGAAGCGCATTCTGTTGAGGTGATTCCAACAGGAATTACCTGAAACAAGTCCTACCAGCAGGATTATAAGACTTTATCAGTCAAAACTTTGAATGGCTGCTGAGTTACTACTGGTGAATAACTAGCAAGGACACATTTTACTTCTGGGCAAGTCAAGTCAGAAACTGGATTTATTACTAATCGGTGCAAATTAAGCTGGATGGGCCAAGTCTTGTCAAGTCAAAAACAGTTTTATATATTACGTGTATTTATTATACAGCGGTGCAAATTAAGTTGGATAGGTTCAAGTCAAATCAAATAACGCCAAGTCTGAAGCTGATTTATTTTTGATCGGTACAAATTATGTTGGATGAGCTAAGTCTAGTCGAGTATAAAACTGTGTTTGTTAGAGAGCGGTGCAAATCAAGTTGGATAGGCTCAAGCCGCAGGGTGATCATAATCTTTTGACATTGAAGTCTGACTGCACCTAACGGCCCACAACTCGCTGTGTGGCCGTTTCCCACAGTGACACAATCTTCGGGTCATCGGAGTGACAGCGCCAAACCCGGACTCCATTGCAAAAACGCCACCTGAGTCTCCTAACTGTGCGCCAAAATCAAACTCCCAAACTGAAAACCTACTCATCTGCAAGAGGCATAGATCCTCATGAATCCCTGCCGCCTGCAGGGACATGAGGATCTATGTCTCTTGCTGAATCTATTTACATCAGTGTTCTTGGCTAACTGGTTTGGAGACTTGACTGAAACGAAACAGCTAATACTCTTCAAGCCGAGTCAACCATAAGCCCCAGCCCGTGACCCAATCGGATCGCTTTACAGCGGGGAACTGAATGCACCTCCAAGGACAGAAGAGTCCGTTCAGGGAGAATAACTCTAACTGACTGAAGACCTTTCTGTGGATAGTGACACCCGATCAAGGGATGGCTTTAAAACCGCGCGCAGTACTGAAGCTGAGTGTGGTTTTTTTTCTTTTCTTCTTAGTGAAGCGACCATGCAGTTTCAGTGTAAGCTGAACATTCCTTGTTAGACCATGCGTAACAATTTTCGCATCTGACGACAGTCCTGCCGCAAAATCAACTTACTTCATGCGGTGAAACAGCACGGTTTCAGATGTTAAAAACAATTGAGTCGTAGGTTATAGTATCACGCGACTGAGTATGTCGAGATACAACGCGAAAGGCAAAAGACAATAGATCCACTTTTGTGAAAAGCGAGATTTTCATTGCAATGCAATGGAAATTTCGCTTTTCACAAAAATGGACTCGCTGCCTTTTGCATCCATGGAGCCCTGGTGCACCCATCTGGCTGACGGGGATAAATTGCCGGGTGGGGTGGATTAGGGATTGGATTGGCGCAGAACTGCACCTTGTATACCCCGGGTGGAGGGGTTACAGGTCGGACACCCGATCCTGATCCACCCAGACCAATTTCTCATCTGTCGTCCTAATGCTGGATCTGCTTTCACAGGGCGGCGAGGGTACTGTGGGTACGGAGCGGAAAGATTTATGAATATTCTCCACTTCGCTGCACTGCGGGCGCGGGGTGTGTGGGTTTATAAAATTGTCGTTAACCCCTTACCTTTTAGAACACAGTGAACATCACCCAACTGCAAGAGACATAGATTCTCATTAACCCCTGCTGGCAGGCAGAAGTTTAGGAGAATCTATGCTTCTTTGGATAGCATTCGGATCTGTGATCCTCTCTTAGAACAGTTAAGGATCTTCTCCTCTGTGATGGTTGCAGAGCAAAAATACCATCTTGCACTTACATAGTTATTAGTTACCTTAACCGAATCACTGTCGGGAAAAAGCGAACACCATTCATATGCAAGAGGCATAGAACCTCATGATCCCCCGCACATGCGGCGGCTCATGGTGTCCTTTGCCTCTTGTTTGTTCTATTTATCTCTATGTTCCTTGGGTGCGTGGGGTTATTTGGCCTTGACTGACGGTCATGGTTTCAAAGAAAAGTAATTTTTGTCGCCTGGCAGGGAAGATATTAACTCCCTATGTCTGGACGCACAAATTGGTTAAATGAACTGATCTGAAGTAAACTGTGCTGAGTTAATCCTTTGGCTGCCGGTACTGGTTTTAGCCGAGGTGATTCCCGCAGGAATCACCTCGACAAAAAACACTGCCGACAGCCAAAGGGTTTAGACGCTCCCCTAAACTTTGACCAGAATGTTCGTATGAGCGCTACCAGGGCGAAGTGCAACACACCTGTGTGTTTACGACTGACTTTTCACGTGTAACCCACACCCGACAACCTTCAGTGCACCGCCACACAGTGCACAACAGTCTGCCAAGAACCCATCAAGCGACCAAAGATGACAGTAGATATCAACAAATGACAACATAACTGCGCACAAAGACATTATATTACTAGTGTTACATCAATATCTGCAATGCCAAATATGTACCATCTTTGTTGTTGGTTTTTTTCTTTTTGACTAATGATCGGACTTTCCAAATCGATTTCCAGTCGACTAAAAGGCCGTTATTTTCTACATTAAAAATTTCTAAACGTGGAATGTGAACAAACTGTCTATACCTTGGGAAAATAAAAGATTTAATGAAAAGATTCCATTGGTATCAGAAATTGAACGGTCACTGTGACATACCATTAGTCATGGTGACAATTATATATATAGGCCAGAATAAAATTAATATTGTTGACGTTTATAATGTGTATTTATTTACATCTCATAAATGTTCAAAGCATAGATCAACAGATGGACTTTAATAATGCTATTTATTTTTGTGGGAAAAGAAACACCTTTTCACGTCGCATATATATATATATATATATATATATATATATATATATAATATATATATATATATATATATATATATATATATATATATATATATATATATATATAATTTTTCAATAAATTCTGAGAATGCTGTGCTAATGCCATGGAAATCCAGGCTGGTAAGCTTGCATTGTGTCATCAGGACATCAGCTGTCCTTTTGTGACTGCATCGCTTATTAGATCTTTTGAGCCTTCCACTGAACACCTACTACATAAAGTAATAGGGACTACCCCCAGGCGCCCCGCAACCCGCTGGAGAATATCCAGTCCTCCCCCCGAGAGGGGAGGCTAGTGCTACTTATTGGAGCTACTCTGATTGAGTGCATTTTTTTGGCTTGGGCGACGCCTTTCTTATAAGTAATGAATAATTGTTATAAGTAATGAATAATATATATATATATATATATATATATATATATATATATATATATATATATATATATATATATATATATATATATATATATATATATATATATATATATATATATATATATATGCGACGTGAAAAGGTGTTTCTTTTCCCACAAAAATAAATAGCATTATTAAAGTCCATCTGTTGATCTATGCTTTGAACATTTAGGAGATGTAAATAAATACACATTATAAACGTCAACAATATTAATTTTATTCTGGCCTGTGAAGGAAAAATACAGTGTCGAATTTGCGAAAAGCGAGGTTTTCATTGCAATACAATGAAAAACTCGCGTTACAAGAAAATGGACATACCGCCGTTTGTCACAACAGGGTAGTATATTGTCTCTGTACATCGGATAGATCAAGCATTGCCTGTCAAGAAATCTGATACCTCGAGTTACGCTGCCGTGTTCATTTTGCACTGGTCTGTGAGTTGAACAGTTCAGCTCCTGGTCGTTAGGTCCAGAACCAAGGACCAGCAGATAATTATGAGCTGCAATGTGATTTTGAATCTTACGGCTTCCAGCAGTAAAGTCCAAAATCACATTCCAGCTCAAGAAATGTATATACATATCTAGTTTATGCCCCAAAGCCTATCCTATATCATCCTTGTTTGTGTCCCATCTAGGTCATTTACTACGAGTAAGCGGTGATCAGCGGTCACGCATCTGTCTCCTGCATCCCCACCTCATCATCCCGTCATCTCTGTCTACAATGTGATGAATATTTATCGAGCACGACACTTTTGTCTGCAACCAGCTCATGCCACAAAGACAGTACGTCTTTTTTGTTGCAAAAAGCAAGATTTCAATTGCATTATAATGACAATCTCTCTTTTCAATAAACTGGACTTACTGTCTGTTGCCTTCATAGATCAGAGTTTCTGTTTCTTCACACGGCGCAAATTTAACACACACAAACAGAATGTGTGGGCTCATGAGGGTTTATGTCTCTTGCAGCTGGGGAGCCTTCGTCCTGCCCTGAAAGCAATGGGGTTTAAGCTTCGCTGCCGCTTTATTTGAGCGTAATTGGGTCTTAACTGGTTTAGAATTTTGTTTGAACTGATTAAACTTGAATTGATGGTCAAGCAGATGTTCGAACAATGTGTTTCATGTCCTATTCAGCGTACAGTCTATGTGTTCGTGAATGCGTTGCAGACATTGGTTGCAGAGAAAAAAAAATGTTGCACGGGGTGACGTGCCGAAAAAGCTTATGGACAAGTTTCTGGATTGTTACTCTGATGCACGCCGTTTTTTATTATTCCGGACCGCGCATACTTTATAGATACGAGCACTGGGATAATATACTCGTGAGTGCACCTGTGAGTACATCATTCGCGAATCAACTATCGTGGGATTATACGAAGAGGAATGTAGCAGATATATCTTTGCACAGGCAGAATGTAATGCTTTGTATGGGCTGGTGACAAAACAAGAAACGAAAAACTGACGAATAAAATGACCTAACCCAACCAACCCACCCATCAACCCGCCAACCAACAAATCAAACCAAACCAACCCAAACCAACCAACCAACCAACCAACCAACCAACCAACAAACAAGCAAACAAACAAACAAACGAACAAACAAACCATAACGAACAACCATGCAAGCAAGCAAGAAGTCAGCTGCAGCCAACCAACCAACTTTCCGACCGACCGACCAACGAATCGATCAACTACATTAACCAGAGACCAGCTTTCCTATCGACAAACAACAAATTAACCCACATAATTATGCATGCAGCCTCTAGTACTTGTTTTCAGTACCGGTGGCCGCGAACACAGGTGGGTTAACAAACAAACAAACAAACACACGGCGCACTGACCGGTTGTCCATGGTTATAGGTGAGAAGTCCATTTTGTGTTTACTCTTGAAGGTCAGCTCTCTGGAGGGGATGTCAAACAGGGACAGGGGGCCAAACGGGGAGCAGGTTGCAAACAGAGCTAGCTGCGGCTCCTCCGATCGGTTACTCTGACCGTGCAGGACTCGAATCCAGCCATTTAGCTCTAGGGTCTGGAAAAAATCAATTTCCGTGCTGGTATGTGATTTTGGACCTTACGATTGAAAGCAAATACTTCATTAGCACTTTATCATTTTCAATTCACTACTACGAAGATATGGTCGATGCGCACCCCTCTCTCCCTCCCCCCCCCCCACTCCCACCCCCTCGTCCGCCTCCGACACTGTAAGACCCAAAAACAAAGTGGAGATACTCACAATAAAACCAGAGGTGTTGTCCAGGAGGCATCGAAACCGCACTGTAAAAGTTCTGTGTAGATGCTGGATATTTTCTGGAAATGAAAGAAACGCCAGATCTAAATAATATCAGGTCATGTCTCACATACGATGACACTGTACTGCCAGCTAAAATCTCTAATCCTTTTGGCCAGTGTATGACAGACCAGTTCTACATTACAGCCACCAGAATATTTGGCACGTAAAATTAGGCCAGAAAAATGCCTTCCATCCGACGTTTGCCCGCCACGAGGACATGTTGCTCGCTGGAACCATAACGACTGGTCCTATGTGGTCGCATATGTACCACAGTGTCCAAGGTGAGATGACCTTTTAAAGTAACCTGCTCGCGGTTAAATTCCAGTAACAAAGCAAACAAACAAGTAAGAGATTATTTAACCCGTTCAGTGGCGAGAACATTTGAACACCATCAAGGTGCAAGAGGATCAGGATCAGGATCAGGAATTTATTTAACGTCTTTTCACATATTGGTGATATTAGACCAAAAGCTGCAAGAGGTATAGATCCTCATGAGCCCCCGCAGTTGCGGGGTCTCATGAGGATCTATGCCTTTTGCTGACACCAATTTGACTAAGTTCATGTTACTGACAGCAAGGCTATTTTGTGTGTTGAATTAACAAAGATTGCAGAAAGACAGCCTGCGTCAGCTGGCACTGGGTAAAACTAGCTGACTGACTGATAGACTGACAGACCCCAACAAACCAACCAACCAACCAACCCTAACTCTAACTCACCCACTCACTCACCCACCCACTCACTCACCTGGCAGCATGATTTCGTGCAGCGCCATGCTGGCCTTGTCCTGAGGCAACATTGAGCTCCAGGTGAGCTGTCGCTTGAACTCCTCCCGGTCCTCAGAGTGGATCAGCTCCATCACGCTCTGGTGGATTATGTCAGACTGAAACAAACACAAGAGTCCATGCTACATTTAATACGATTTGAAAAGTAAAGAAATTCCCCAACAAAGAAAGAGAATAACCCAACGAAGAAATAAACACATTTAGAAAAGACAGTTACAAAACAGATTTGATTTGTTAAGCAAGAGCGCTAATCGCATGTTACTGTTCTTTAGATAATGAATTAATACCCCTGTCAAAAAGAATTAATCTTTAAATAATGATACACGTTTTTATATTGACTGCATAAGATAATAAGTCAAGACAACTGATTACAAAATATGACCAAACAGACCATGGCTTTGAAATAATAAGTCATTCACAATCTAAAGACGCGATGAGTGGACCTGAAACTTGACATGTTTTGATAATTAAGCCTCCCGCAGGAATCACCTCGACCAAAACCGCTACCGACAGCCAAAGGGTTAATTCAAACAAGATAACGTGTTCTTTTACACACATTCTAATCAATATTAACCACTTTACTGCCAATGGACGCAGAATGTTTATATTCATTGTAAATTCAACCTAAAACAGCCTCAACCGTCCAAGGAAAATAGATACAAAGTTTCGTCAGAAAGAGGGAATAGATCCGTATGAGCCCCCGCAACAGCGGGGGCTCATGAAGATCTATACCTCTTGCAGTCTGCTGGTGTTCAATTTATCTCTGCAGTGAAGGAGACAAGCTGGTAGATGAATACCTGGTGGAAGCCCAGGTACTGTTCCACGGTCCTGGAGGCAAAGAAGACCTCCCCCTCGCACGTCACCACAAAGAGGAAACCGTACAGCGCCTGCAAAGAAATCGCATTTAACTCATTCATCCCCGACAGACCACAGCAAGACATTGATCGAGCATGACAGTTCAAGGGAGGTGCCAGAATAGCTTGGCGCCCATAGGCGCCAAGCTATTCTGGCACCAAGCTTGGACTGTCATGCTGGATCTGTCTCTAGAATTGTAATACAGTCCTTCAGAGGGCAACTTCAAAATTTGGGGATTTCGGTCCTGGGGTAGAATGTGTTAAGACGTGGCTCATTCTCTGTACATACTTTGAGTGAAAATGCAATGTGGTTCACAATAATGGTTAAACCAAAACACTATCCGCAAAGTGTGTACATTGAAAACATTTAAATCATTCGATGTACAAGAATTATGTGCATTGCAGTCGACTACACGCAAAGGGTGCATAGATGTCGTGTGATTTTGAGGGGAAAAAATTAGCACATAAAGTCTTGTAACCTTTGACTGCTGCTGACGATACCGTCTAATTGGGGCGGTCCGTGGCGCAGTGGTTAATGCGCCTGCCACCAATGCATAAGGTGCGAGGTTCGATACCGGGTTCCGGCGTCGGACTTTTCTCCTCTAGTAAGTGTCACCATCAATTCGGGCGGACCGCCGGGGTTTTTTTCTCCGGGTACTCCGGTTCTTCCTCCCCCACGACTTTGGTATCAATTGCAGCCCACTTATCAAATTTCAAGCATAAAACGATTTGAATTTCCAAAACTTTAGTAGCTTGCTTGAGCTTGCCCTTAGCACCACGTGAATGTTCTGTGTTTATGTACAGTGTGTGAGTGAATGCGCGTGATTCACGTGAGCGTGCTTGTTGGGTTCAGTTCGCGGCGGCGCTTTGAGCCGATATTCAATTGGGTAAAGCGCCTATTTAATGCTCTGATTTATTTTATTTATTTAATTACGCGTTTTAACGACGCGTATTTTCCATCAAGCGGTATCATCAGTAGCAGTCAAAACGTTGAAGTTTTGGGTGCGCGGTAAAGAGTGTGTTGGTGGCACTGCGCTTGCTTTGTGTTGTTTTTGCTGCTGCGATGACTTTCAAAGTCTACAAAATGCTTTAGTCAACATAAATCAGTCATTAGCCCTCAGCTCTTATTTGTGAAGAGACAAGTACTATTTGTTTGAATGACTTTGGCATTTAATTACAAAAAGCGACAAAAAAAACCCCATCATATTCAACTAGCCCCGCATCAATAGCTCCGAAAATGTCGTATAGCGTTACCGCCGGCAATGCTATACGACACTTCCGGGACTACTGATGCGGGGCCCCTTGAATAAGTTAAAGGTTTCAATGTAATTAGTTAGTTAGTTCGGATTAACGAAGAGTTAAACGTTTCAAGGCTGGATATAAATTCATTTCAACAGGTTTCAGACGTGCTACTTTCGGATACGCGGCTCGCATGAGTTATGTTACCTGTAAGTAATCTTACCTGCAGTATGCTGTCCCCCTCTGAGAAGTTCGGTTCGTGAAACAGGTGTGCTCTTGTCATCAGGTGACTTTCAATACCGTATCTTGCAGGAAGGACGGCTAGAACAAACATAAATTCACATTTTTGTTTTTTAATGCAATGACTAATTTATAGTTTCCACAGCCTTATAAGTTTATGGATCGATCATACAAATAGTAGTAGCAGTAATAATAATAATAATAATAATAATAATAATAATAATAATAATAATAATAATAATAATAATAACAACAACAACAATAGCAACAATAACGCCTGTAAAAAAAAACAATGTTCAATACAAATCTCTCGAACGACTGACGCTTAAAATTGCATTCTCCTTGGCTGCCTCTGATTATTTAACCCTTTTAGCGCCATGGGCGCATTTCCCGAATTTCGGAAGTGCTACTTAATGACTATGTACCACTTGCAGGAGGTGGATTGACCATGATAATTCAAGGGTAGTGCCAGATTAGCTTGGCGCCTGAAGGCGCCAATTAACCTGGCAATACCCTTGGATTATCATGGTCAATCAGTCTCCTGCTATACGGTGTTGGCGCTGAAAGGGTTAAACTGCAATACAAATATGAATGTTGTCTTGCCTCAACTAAGACTTTTTTTAACCCTTCTGTTCACAATTAACCCATTTAAATCCACGGGTGCTTTTTCCAAATTTTGGAGGTGTCACCTAACGACTATTTACCAGTTGCAGGAGATGGATCGACCACGATAATTAAAGGGTAGTGTCATATTAGCTTGGCGCCTAAAGGCGCCAAGCTAATCTGACACTACCCTTTAATTATCATGGTCGATCCATTTCCTCCTGTAGGGCGTCGGGGCTAAATGGTCTAACCCGAGTAGACTCACGCTACAGAGGTGTGCTACTGCCCCCAGTCAGTGCTGGACAAGGGAACAAGAAAAGAAAAGTTTTCCGCTATTTTAAGATCTTCATAATGAAACAAAGCTGAAGGCTGCCCTAGTGTGAAGCATTGTTGTAAGAGGTGCCACTTATAAAAGGAATATAACCCAACGAAGAAAGAAACACGCTTAGAAAAAGCCCGTTTACAACACAGTTTTTTTTTTTTTTCTAAGCTTGTTTCTTTCTTCGTTGGGTTATAGTCTGCATTTTACACGCTCATCCGTCGTCTTCATTTATAAAGGAGATATTGCAAACGTTTAACACTTTATTGCCTGAAGGTGGACACGTTTAAGCGACACATTTGTGCCGTTGTACGACTCGGCTAAATTCGTACTACTAGGGTCAATAATTATGATACATGGCAATGCGGGTCACCTGGGACCATACGGCGTTGAGGCGCGTCCCCTGGGTGGTGGATAGGGGGTCCCTCGTGAGAGGGGTGCACCGAATGAAATAAGGTGCCGTGAACCAACATGGTCTAAGGGAAGGTGACCCCGACAGAAAACCCCTGGTCCTCCTAGTAAGGGGGTTGGGCGTGGGGGTAGCTTCCCCACCCTGCAAAAAAGGAAATAGCTACAAAAACGCCGACGAAAAGACTAACAGTAATTCCTTTCCTGGAGGAGGAAGGTTCTTCTACTAGAAGACTTAACTCCTGGCGTCGAGACCTCCAAGCAGACATCAAGAGACTGGGAACCACCTGGAGTAGAATCGAAGTTGAAGCACAGGACAGGAGTTGCTGGAGGTCTCTCGTCGACGGCCTATACCCGGGTAGGGGTGACAGGCGTAAGTAAGTAAGTAATGCGGGTCACGTCAAAATATCCATGTCTCATCAGGAACTGACAGTGAGTTATTCAAACGATCCACTTGTCGTGACTGGGACTTAGTGCACAGCAGAAGGTTAACTCATTCGCGGATGCGGCTGGCAGCAAATGAGTTAAAAGTGTGCGACATTAGTTTCGACAAAAGAGGGGGGCTCAAGACATTGATTAGTTCCGTGTTTAACGTCCACGGCACCGAAGTGATAATGGACGGCCCTGACGGGCGGGCTATGGGGGGACAGGGAAATCTATTGCCTATGGAGTACGACCTGAACACTGATCAACTCAGGCGCACTCCAAATGTGCCACTTTGATTTACCAGGACCTTTCAACGGACATGCTATTGAACAAATCCGTTTCCCCCCTGGATTGGGCTCAAGACAGCGAAACAAATCTCGTTTATTCATAAAACAAGCTGCCCCTTAGGGATCCCCCCCCCCCCTCCACCCCACCCCCTTTCGCCCCCGAGTATTTTCAGCGATAAATGATGAGCTGTGAAAATTCAAATCTGCGAGGTGTTCCATACATCACGGGCTAAGGCTTTGCAAATTAGTCTGCTTCAGCCTGGATTTTATGACAACAGAATCTGTAATTGAAACCCTGTCCAGCTCCCTGGTTCCTCGTGGTGTTCCCACCCCACCGACCCCGCCCCACCCCTGACTTCACCCTACCCCACCCTCTACCCCAATCCCATCTCACCCCTATCTAATCCCAAAAGCGTGCACACACTCTCACTCGATCCCCTCGGCTCAATGTTCTTTCACCGCCAGATATCAAAATGCATGAGATGTAGATTCTCATCGGCCGAGGCGGTAAACCACCGGTGATCATAACACTATACGCCTCTTGCTGATCAAGGTTACATCGGTGTGTAGAAAGAAAGAGGAGATAGTGGATTGTTGAAATAAAAGTGATGTAAATTGAAAGATGCACTGACATTAACACTTTCGAGACGTTGCCACATTCGGATACGCGGCTTTATGCCGGGTATCCGAATACGGCAACGTTTCGTATGAGTGGATAACCAGCAGGGGCTTGTGCAAATATACTCCTTTTACTGGTCAGATTTGCATCTGTATATTACACACACACACACACACACACACACACACACACACACACACACACACACACACACACACACACACACACACACACACACACACACACACACACACAGGAGGAGGCCGTGCGGAATAAAAATCCACTGTGTTGTTGTAAACTGAAAGATGCACAGACAATCACAACCCGGCAGGGTTTAGAAGGATCTACACCTATTGCTGGCCAAATTTACATCTCTGCATACCAGCAAGGAGCAGGCCGTGGAGTGTCAAATCCACGGTGGTGTTGTAAATTGAATGATGAACATTAATCCTGTAGCAATAGCTCCCCGCAGACTGTTCCGAACACCGGCCGATATTTCACGCTGCAGTCTGCGGTAATTAACTCACTGGCTCTCCACGCTTGTGTTCCAGCTAATTAATAGCTGTCTTTCTCTCAGATTCTGCTCCTGGCAGCCGGTGTATGACGGCAGGATTGACCCATACGCCAAGTCGACCCTGCGTCACTTTTGGCGCGGCAAACTTTGCAAGTTTGCCACGCCAAAAGTGACGCGGGGTCATGATGGCGTAATAGTTTTCCACGTCATAGGGACTCGGCCTAGGTCTATTTGTGAGAAACTTTTGAAGGCTCCTAAACGTAACTTTAAAACTGTTGGTGAACGCTCATTCACATTGCACCTTCAGTTTGGAACTGACTCGCTGCCTGCCAGACTGCGAAATCTCCCGACTCTCTCTCAGTTTAAGGCTCAGTTGAACACTCACTTCTTCCAGCTTGCTTTTCCTCAGTCGTAGATCGGTCGTCCTGTTGTATGTATTGAAATGTTTCACATCTTCTATGCCATGTTTGAATGTGTGTGTTAGCGCAATGAGTTTTTGTCACAAAAAGATTTTGCGCAATACAAGAACCAATTATTATTATTATTATTATTATTATTATTATTATTATTATTATTATTATTATCATCATCATCATCATCATCATCATCATCATCATCATCATCATCATCATCATCATCATCATCATTATTATTTGGTTTAGCACGTTTCCACGCCAAAGTGAGCCCAGAGGTCGTTCTGGCGTATGCTTCATTCTGACGTGTTACACAGGGTGCGAAAGGAAAACGGCCCTTCGTCTTCCGTCAGCGCGAGATTTTTTAACCATCACCTACGTCAGGAGGTGTCAAAGTGACGGGCCCCGCCCAGCGAGGGTTGTCGCCCCTGCCTGTTGCCCGGATGCTGGAGGAGATGGGCGCCGTGTGCAGCGCCCCCCGCTAGCCGGAAGTGCCTTAATGGACCTCGGGGCAATTTAGTCATGACCGTTGAAAAGCACCCCTTCGGTGAAGCATCTCAGAAACACTGGGTGGACCTGGCTGATATTGTTGTAGAAATTGTCCTCTCTTTAGAGTGCAAACAAACAACTTTCCCCTCAAATGAACAAGGAGGCGGAATATCAACTGGCTAAGCCCCTGCTCTCACATTTAAAATGTACCCTTTAGGTGTCGGTAGCGGTTTTATATGCGATGATTCCTGGGTTAATACAGACGGGCCCTGAGAGGAATCGTTGCTAATCTGGCACTAAAGGTATGTCCCAATACACTCACAATCTCGTTTATCACAAAATGACATAGATTCTGTCTGAGATAGCAGTTGATTTAATGTCGATGTTTTGAATTAAAAGTGGTTTGTTCTTGTTTGCAAAAGGATTTTTGGTAAAAAGATTGATACTAATTATTGTTCTCTACTGTTCTGTTGGCCCATAAATGGTGCCGGATAACACGCTAAAGTGACTCTCACGTCAGACAACAGTGGTCTGGCCACCAGACCACTGTGGTCTGACGTGAAAGTCATTTTGGCGTGTTATCACGGCATTCTTTGTCGTACCTGCATACAGTAAAAGGTTCCCACATTAACAAATGAACAAACACATTGTAGTTTCAAATTTCCGAATTTGTTACATGTACGTAAAATGCCACACACACACACACACACACACACACACACACACACACACACACACACACACACACACACACACACACACACACACACACACACACACACACACAAATCTGTCAACTAACCCTACCAACTGCGATTTTGAAATTTTGTCAATATTATGTTTCAGGATATTTGAACTTGTTCTTAAGCGTTTCTCCGTCTCCAGTTTCAGAAAAGAAAACAAATGGACACTTCGAGAAATAAGGGCAAAGGAGGAGGGATGGTGGTGGTGGGTATGGTGGGGGGATGAGAAACGAAAGAAAGACGAAAGAACCCTCGGGAGTCCGTCCACTATGGGGTTAAGTTTTCTGGCGATTAATTCAAAGCTGGCTCAAACAGTCTCAGATGTCTCGTTCATGCCATTTGTTTTGGGTGGAATCTGGACAACCCAAATACCCTCAGGTTCTTCCACAATACCCTCAGGTTCTTCCTGTCTGTTCCGGCTGTGACTAGAAATGACAAGTGACCTCGAGTATCATGCACCCTTGTTGTGCCACCAAATATCCAAAACCGTCAATCCTTTTTCCAGTCACAGACTTAAATCATTATGACTCTCCCTCTCTGGAAAACGAGAGTAGATCCTGGATCCAGAACCAGCGTGTTCATGACCAATCCTGCAAGAGGCATAGATTATCATGAACCCCCGCAAATGCGGGGGCTTATGAGAGTCTATGCCTCTTGCAGAAGCAGGGTACTGTATGGTGATATGCCTTCGGTTCATGATATTGTGAAATAATCCATATGTGTACCCATTCCACTATCAGCAGGAAGTACATTTATCATGAATCCCTACAGCCGCGTTGGATCATGAGAATATGTGCGTCTTGCAGAAAGAAAGGGATGTCTGGGGAACCTGCGTCAGGTCCCTGAGAGAGTCTGTTCTTTCATTCCCCCCTATCGGAGGCAGGGAAAGCCAGGCAAGGGAGCTAATCAATGCTGAAAATGATGCCACTGTGCTGGGCCGACATTGCCCGAGGCGGAACGTCATCCAGGATCTGGGTTTCTAGCTTGATGCTGGCGTTAACCCCCTCGCGCATGCAGCCACCGGTACTGTAAATAGTACTGGTGGATACATGTACAAAGGGGTTAACCTCCTGGGGTCACAGGGACAATCAGTGCTTAGTCTCTCCAGCAACCCCTGCTTTTCGTGTCGTGAAAAGGGGTTAATTAAGCAATGAGGGCCCTCCGTTGTCATTGTTGGAACTTTCAGTTTGACGGATGTTTCGGTCGCCTTGTCAGTGAAGGGAAAATGTGACAGGGAACAACGTGCTTTAGGGAATCAAGAGCTTGTTCTTTGACGTCTGTCATCTTAGTGTTTCCAGCAATCACACTACTACTCCCCTAACCCTCAAGACCCCCCACCCCCCTTTCCACAAGCAAACACGACACTGGCATTTTCCTCCTCATCATCATCATTCCCACACATTAACAGCTTTTTTCTTCTTTGATGGTGTTTATGTTGTCGACTGAGTTGTGAAAACTGTTCATGAATCCAACGGATCTAAACTCAAAAGACTGACGAACAAATATAAATTTCCGTATCTACAAACTCTTCTAGTCCCTCCCAGCACGGCATGAACCTTGCATAACGCTGTGTTATAAATCCTGTATTTCCGTGTATCAGTGATCCGCGAACTCATCTCCTTAGGAAATCAAAAGAAAGCATTGTTGTGAAAAGCGAGACTGATTTACATTGCGTTATCATGAAAATTTCTCTTTTCACCACAAATAACTTACTGTCATTTGCCTTTCTAGTGCACTTCTGTCCTAGTGGCATCCTCTAATGGAAACCTCCACCTGAAGCATACCCCCACCCACCGTCCCCTGTTTCCTCCTCCCCCCCCCCCCCACACACACTCAGACACAAGGACACTTCCTCGCCTCATATTTTTATCAGTCAGAGCGATCACAGCCCACAGCCAGTAAGCGAAAGACCCCAGGGCCGACGTCGGCCGCAGTGAGCAGTGCGCGGGCCCACTGCGGCGTGCGACGGCCAGCGATTCTTTGTTTTCTGGGAACCGTCTCCTCGGTGATTCACTGTCCGGAAACAGCGCTTTTCCTGCACCGGCAGGTGTGGCAGTCAGTTCCATTGGTTCATGTATTGGTGACGTATTTCCGGTGCAAGTTAAATCGTTGACTGCATGGGAAATATTTTTTGTTCAGGTAATTCGTAAAATCGTTATAAAAATATGTGTGCTGGTATGTGATTTGGGACATTAATTCGATATAGAACGGTTAGTTCTGTTCGGACATTTTGCGTGTGACGTACTTGGCGTATTTCCTGAACATGTGGAGCGTGATGAGATTTTTTGTTGTTAAAATAATTCTTTGAGCTAACCTGACTGATTCAGAGTACACGTGTGTGTGTGTGTTTATGTGTGACTTTGGACTTGGAATGGTCCAAAATTACAGACCAGCACACACTTTTCTTGTCTACGTGTCCAGCGAACCTGTTAACCCCTTCGCTTCTAGTGATCACGAATTGTGCGTCTGAAACCACAACACACTGACTTCGCTGCTAGTGATCACGAATTGCGCGTCTGAAACCACGACACACTGACTTCGCTGCTAGTGATCACGAATTGCGCGTCTGAAACCAAGACACACTGACTTCGCTGCTAGTGATCACGAATTGCGCGTCTGAAACCACAACACACTGACTTCGCTGCTAGTGATCACGAATTGCGCGTCTGAAACCAAGACACACTGACTTCGCTGCTAGTGATCACGAATTGCGCGTCTGAAACCACAGCACACTGACTTCGCTGCTAGTGATCACGAATTGCGCGTCTGAAACCATAACACACTGACTTCGCTGCTAGTGATCACGAATTGCGCGTCTGAAACCACGACACACTGACTTCGCTGCTAGTGATCACGAATTGCGCGTCTGAAACCAATACACACTGACTTCGCTGCTAGTGATCACGAATTGCGCGTCTGAAACCAAGACACACTGACTTCGCTGCTAGTGATCACGAATTGCGCGTCTGAAACCAAGACACACTGACTTCGCTGCTAGTGATCACGAATTGCGCGTCTGAAACCATGACACACTGACTTCGCTGCTAGTGATCACGAATTGCGCGTCTGAAACCACGACACACTGACCTACATTCGCGTGAAGAACACAATGTAAATGGGACCCAAAATAGCCATGAAGAACAATGGACTCAGAAGAGACAAAAATCCGCATGAGCCCCTGCAACTGCGGGGGCTGATGAGGGTTTATGTCTCTTGCATATGGGTAACAGTCGCCTTGCCTCGGCAGCTAAAGGGTCACGCATCTCGTCTACAAGAAATACATCGGCTGTGACAATTAACTTAAAAGACTTAATTCCATTTGCCGACGCAGTTTTTGTGTCTTCTTTTTTCTTTCCAGTTCATGCCAGCCATCCCGAGCGAACGCGTACACCAGCTAGCTAGCTGTTTCAAGTCCAACGCCCTTGCGCCGAGATAGAGCAACTAAGACAGCTCCAGGTTAGTACCAGAGTGACGTACACGCTGCGCCATTGCCGAAAGTCATTAAAAGCTTCATCAGAATCCGGAACACCTGAAAATGCCTATTGTCTACTTTGTTTTGGCTTAAAACTGTGCAGACACGATCATGAGGTGTGAAGATATTTTCCGGTACTCAGTATGACACCTACACGCCAGAAAGTGAATGGTAAGGGGGGGGGGGGGGGGGGGAGAGAGAGAGAGAGAGAGAGAGAGAGAGAGAGAGAGAGAGAGAGAGAGAGCTATTAGCCTCTGAAAACTGTGAAAGGAAACCGATTCTTGTCGCCTTTACCAATCTGGCACCGAATACGCCAGTATTGATGCAAAAGATACATTTCTGCATGAGGCATAGATCCTCATAAGTCCCTGCAATTGCGGGGGCTTATGAAGGCCTATGTCTCTTGCAGAGGTGGAATCATGAAGCCGGGAGCCTTTGAGCACCTGTCAACATTTTCTTTACGGTATCGTTTCTGAAGACAAAGTGTTCATAGTCCACAATGACAATATTATGTCCACGATGGTACCGAGCGGATTGCAAGGCTCAGGAGGATCTATGCCTCTCATGATAAAGTCCGTTCACACCTGTATTTCCTCAGATGCAGGAGGGTACAAAAAGCTGTTCGTTCAAATCAATCTACAGCAGCGTCAGACCTGGCAGTTTCTTTTTCCCCGTGTGCGCCATTGTCTCTGCGCCGCCGACTGTTGTAAGAAAACCTGGCACAAGCCTGCCCTGAATCGCGGGCCTTGTCCGGTGAATTATTTATAGCAATAATAAAAATTATGCATTGATTGATGGATCAAAGAGTGAGCGTAAATCCGCGCCGCGGGTCTCCGGAGACGGCACAGAAAACGGGACACCTTCGGGCAGACGCCAGCCGCAGCTGACTAACTACGGCCGATGTAGATCCGAGGGCTTGGTGCTTACTGGCACAGGGGGGACAAAGGGCTGTGAGGGCAAGGCAGCGCTGGCGCACTGATTAAATAACATGGGTCTAATTGAAGCGAAACAATCGCATAGCACAACACCGCCACTCGGGCTAAATAATTTTGACGTTTTCCATTCCGCCTTTTCTCTCCTGCTCTCGATTGATTGCCGGTAGCCGCACCGTCTGTCGTGAAATTCCTGCCCAGAAATGTTAATCAGCATTATGGTTTAAACCCAGACTACACCCGCAATTTGAGAAGCAGCTACAGCGGTGATTCGTCAGCAAGAGGCGTAGATTCCCATAAGCCCCTGCGACCGCAGGGGCTTATGGGAATCTAAGCCTCTTGCGACTGAAAGGAGGTGGGTCCTACGCAGTATCCCACGTGAACACTCATATTTTAATGCCAAGTAACATTGTAAACTTGAAAGAAAAACAGCAGCTGATTTTTTTTCAACAAAAAGCCCATATTCCCATAAGTCCCTGCAGCTGCAAGGGCTTATGGGGAGTCTAGGCCTCTCGCAGGCGAGAGGGGGTGGACGAGATGCCGTGATTGACGGAAGAGAAATCACTGCGGAATTCTTCGCACCCAAATTTCCGCTTCGGCCGTGTTCGCTGTGTGCGGTGGTATTGGTCCCAGGTCTCTGGAGACAGGTACGGCTTGGCAGACCAACCTTGGGTTCATGTTCAAGGAAGCTATGAAGCCTTTGAGTGTTTATTTTTCCTCTGAATTTCCTTAGTTTCTTTTTTACCCCCCCCCCCCCCCCCCCCCACCGTTTCCACACCCCCCCCCCGCCCCCAATTCACCTCCCTGGTCTTTGTAAGACTTAAAATGTTTAACTCCTTCATTGTCGAGAAAAATGGAACAACACCCAACTGCAAGAGGCCCCGTAGTTGTGGGGGCTCATGAGGCTCTATGCCCCTTGCTGAAACCACTTTGTATCCCTGTTTCTTTGACGTCTGGTGATGTTTCATGTTGAATTCAGAATGAGTTCAAAAGCACAATCTGTATCCACTAGCACTGAAGGGGTTAACAATTGTCACGTGTCACTATCACGTGTATTTGTCACAATGTTAAATATGGCCCACACGTGTTGTCACTAGCTTTGTGGCAACGTAACGATTATCACACAACTGTTGACACTCCCTGGCCTCTTCATCCGCCGTGAGACGGCCTTGGTGGCATGCTCGGCGTTAAACCCTAATAACTAACTAACTGGATATGTCCAGCGCTTAGTGATTTTTGTTTTTGTTTTTTGTTGTTACGAAACTGTCGGAATCTCCACAAAACTATTGAGACTGCTTTATAAATTTCAAATACAAGCGATAAAAATTTCCGAAACCTCAGTACCTGAGCTGACTCTTCGCACCACGTGAATGTCCTGTGTTAGGCGTGTACTGTGTTTGACTAAATGCGTGTGTGTCACGTGAGCGTGCGTGTTGGGTTCAGTTCGTGGCGCTTTAAGCCAATTCGCAGAATTGGGTAAAGCGCCTATATAATAACCGGTATTATTATTATTATTATTATTATTATTATTATTGTTATTATCATTATTATTATTATTATTATTATGACAATAGAAGTGTTTGGACAGCAGAAGCAGATCAAAATTGCACGTGTTTCGACGAACTTATTAGATAAAACAGTGAATTAAAACCCGGACAATCATGCGATATTCGAAATGACTCCTGCAGGAATCATCGCCAGAAAAAGAGCTACCGACATCCAAAGGGTTGATCCGCATGCAATTTTGACCTACTTCTTATTTCGAAAATTTTCATTCGTCAAAGAGAGCTCCTGAGCGAGCTGCGTGAAAATTTGTTACGAGACAGAAACATTTTTTCCACAGAGCACGCTGACACTTATGGGAGTGTCGTAACGCTACACTGACCTGCGTTACAGTTTCAGATACTAACAAAATAACCGCATCGTCTGATTAACATGTTTTGAAATCCTCATATTACAATTGCATGTGTGTTACAAGGTACCAGCCCTTAATGTTATTATTTCAATTAACAGCGCATTATCCACAAACATAGCCGGTATTTGCTGGCGACTCGCGAACGGGTAAAGCAGCTTACTGCCACCCATGCCGCTTGAACATCCTCAGAACAAGCACCGTAAAACAGGGCGCACTAGTTGTTAACTCACTCAGCCCGACGCACGTATTTCCCAAATTGTGGAGGCGTCATCTAACGGTGCATACCTGTTGCAGGAGATGGATCGACCATGATAATTCAAGGGCAGTACCAGATTAGCTTGGCGCCGACATGCTGTAGTGCGTCAGGGCTGAATGAGTTAAATTGCAAACATTACATTACAATCTGCAATAAACACGCAGTTCCCTTACGCGTGTACTGATATCTCCACCGCCAACAAATCCCAAGTGAAATACGTTACATACCAAGGGGAAAATCACAGCGCTTGCCGTCACATAAGTTTTACAGAAGGTCTGTGCTTTATTTTCATCTGTAGGAATAGTTAGTTATTTTGGGTTTAACTCCGAGCAGGCGACTAAGGCCATCTCACGGCGGGATGGGTAAAAATCCGCCCAGCCAGACTGAATGAAAGGTCATAAGACAAGATGTAAATATATCTTTAAAATATTTCAGGCGAAAATGTCGCTCACGTCTTTCAAGGAATAGTCTACAGACTCTCAAAAATGTAAAAATAATAAAAATTCACATAGTCTATGAAGGTTTATCTGTAGGAAACTGTTTCATGTCCGTGTGCTGGTCTGTCATTTTGGACGTAAGATCCAAAATCACAGACCAGCGCACAGTTATAATCTGCCAGCAATGGCTCGACTGTACAACGTCTATCACTACCTTTGAACAGTATCCGCTGTTCCACTCTCAGCAGCTGACATCAAAAGTCAAAAATGTTTTTAGTTAAAGGACGGACTAGCTGACGCTGAAACTGACACGTATAACATGCTGGACGAAACTGAAGTATCCATGGTTTCAATTTTGCGGGCGACTTTCAATGGACCACTGTAGAGGTCCCCGCTTTACTAAGACTACGAAGAAAAACCACGTGATCGCGTTCTTAAATTTCATATGCCTGGTCGAACTTTTTCTTTTTCGAGTAAATGTCCAGGCTGCCAGCACGGCGCACCTTGTGTAGTTGTTTGGTTACTCGAAATTTTCGGAGTCAGTAGTGCGCGCGGTGCGCATGCACAGAATTCACCATAATAGCGGGTCGGAACCCTGCACCGGTTTATTCACAGTGTCGACCAGCAGTGCTTAATTAAGGCAGTGTCTCATTAGCTTGACGCCTCGTGAGACACTGCGCCAGTTAATCACTACCGTTGAACCGTATCCGCTGTTCCACTCTCAGCAGCTGACATCAAAAGTCAAAAATGTTTTTAGTTAAAGCACGGACTAGCTGACGCTGGAACTGACAGGTATAACATGCTGGACGAAACTGAAGTATCCATGATTTCTATTTTGCGGGCGTGTAACCCTCTCTCCAGGCCCTTTCAAGTGTTATAAAACATAGACTTAACCCCTTTACTGCGAAGAAAAAAGTGAACACGATCCAACTGCAAGAGACATAGATCCTCATGAGCCCCCGCGACTGCGGGGGCTCATGAGGATCTATGCCTCTTGCTGAGACCAATTTGTATCCATGTCTCTTGGACGGTGTTCGCTTTTGGTCGTTGAATGAAACCAGATTTCAGCGTACATTGTACGTACAGCGGCAGGGAAGGGGTTAAATGGGCCCTCGCCTCATGTCGCGACAATACATTCGTCTTGCTGACCAAGATCGCATCAAGTGTTCCTCAAACTAGGGCAGTCAAGTTGTGCTAGGTTCAGCGTACGTAGGGCATGTCTGTACAATTTTCCATCGCTTCGTTCATTACTATTTCGACTTCATTTCGAAATCGCAATCTCACTTGTTACAGATGCTTGTTACTACAATCAACTTGTTACAGATGCGTGTTACTACAATCAACTTGTTACAGATGCGTGTTACTACAATCACTTGTTACAGATGCGTGTTACTACAATCAACTTGTTACAGATGCGTGTTACTACAATCAACTTGTTACAGATGCGTGTTACTACAATCACTTGTTACAGATGCGTGTTACTACAATCACTTGTTACAGATGCGTGTTACTACAATCACTTGTTACAGATGCGTGTTACTACAACCACTTGTTACAGATGCGTGTTACTACAATCACTTGTTACAGATGCGTGTTACTACAATCACTTGTTACAGATGCGTGTTACTACAATCACTTGTTACAGATGCGTGTTATTACAATCACTTGTTACAGATGCGTGTTACTACAATCACTTGTTACAGATGCGCGTTACTACAATCACTTGTTACAGATGCGTGTTATTACAATCACTTGTTACAGATGCGTGTTACTACAATCACTTGTTACAGATGCGTGTTACTACTATCAACTTCGCTTATAGCAAGGTCGGTTATAAGAAAACTCGGATATTCTGTCAGAGTCCGAAATAGCTCAGGCGGTTGAACGTCCGAGCAGGAGAGCGAAGCTCAGGCGGTTGAACGTCCGAGCAGGAGAGCGAAGGGAATCGCCGGGTCGTGGGTTCGAATCCGGTCCCGGCCCCGGTAGCTGGACTCACAATCCAGGGGGGGAAAAACGGATTTGTTCAATAGCATGTCCGTTGAAAGGTCCTGGTAAATCAAAGTGGCACAGTTGGAGTGCGCCTGAGTTGATCAGTGTTCAGGTCGTACTCCATAGGCAATAGATTTCCCTGTCCCTCATAACCCGCCCATCAGGGCCGGCCATGATCCCCTCGGTGCTGTGGATGTTAAATCCGAACTAACTAACTAACTAACTAACTAAAATTCTGTCAGGGCTCCGGACATTCTTTTCATGTAACAGATTTCCGGAAATCAGAAGTACATCAAAATTGCACGTATTATTATTGTCACGCAAACATGGGGTAAAAACCCGGACAAGCACGCGATGCTGCATGTTTGTCCGGGCTAGCAATCCACTGTTTTCATCGAAACACGTGCAATTTGCACTTCTATTTACTTTCTAAAAACACATTTCGAATATAACAACAACAAAAGTATGTGGCCCTGACACTTTGTGTTACCTATTTAGAAAGTTTACTGAGTTTCACTTGGTCCAAAGCTTGTGTATTTTTATTGGTTATTTAACCAATAACCTTCAGCTGTCATGACTGGTGTACCTTTCGCCAATCGTACTATTCTAAAATGTGAACCATTTGGATCTAAAATCGAAACGGACAAACAATTTTGCGACTGATGATTACTACCTCAAAGTCTGAGCCGGGTGGAATTTTTTGAGAACTCTAGCTATTTATGGTTGCACGACTCATTGTATTTATTTCTGGTATTCGGGAACACGTGACATGCACACTTTATACACACCACAACAGCATTAAGGGCCTTTCCCTGCCACTTCACGCATTTTTTTGGTTCCTAAATCTTTGTTCATTTAACTCGTTCAGTGCCGAGACAATCTGAACGCCACCCAACTGCAAGAGGTACAGATCCTCATGAGCCCCCGCGGTCGCGGGGGCTCATGAGGATCTATGCCTCTTGCTGACACCACTTTGAATCCATGTTCTACGGACAGGCTGGGTTCTTTGGTGTTGAATTAATGAAGATTGCAGAAACACAATAATCTGCCTCAGCTGTCACTGAACGGGTAAAATGACCACCCTCACCCACCCCACCCCTCCCCCCATCCCCCCACCCACCCCAAAACAAAAACAAAAAAACTACCGTCCAAGAAACATGGATACAAATTCTCAGTGAGACACGTAGATCCTCATGATCCCCGGCAACTGCGTGGGCTCATGGGGATCTATTACTGTGTATCTTGCAGTTGGATCGTATCCATTTTTTGTCGGCAGTAAAGGGGATATTAGTCATTCGTCTAGCTCGATCCATCTGCAAGCGGCAAAGATTTACATGAGCCCATGCGTCCTGAATGAGGTTCATGAAAATCTGTGCCAGTGGCTAAAAATAAACCGGTTTATTATCATCTTCAGATCGACGGAAAAATCATAATATTTGGTTCAGCCATGTTTATTTCCTTGACTCACTGCAAATTACAACAAAGGAAACTCATTCTATTTGGTCTAAACATGGTTATCATTTCATTGATTCACTGCAAGTTACAACAACTCGTTCTACTTTACACTAGAAGCACAGTCCAGCTCGATTACCCTCTGACCAGCGGCATAGAATGTCAATAGCTTATGAACATCTCTGCTGTTTGCTGGTCGAGAGCGGATTCATTTGAATCTGCAAATTGAGGGAGATCACCATAGTGAAGTGTGCGACTGACTACGGAGCTTCATCCCCAAGAATGCGTTCGTGGCCGCGACGTTTATGACATCATACTTTCTGGCATTACGGGAGGGATGACGAGGTAAAAATGTAAGTAGATCAGTTCAAACTCATATACTTAAAATTCGTGGAATATGTTGCAATCTCACGCATGATGAGAATAGAAAATTAATGAGAGAAATCCGCTTTGATAAGCATCATTGCATACTGAAGTTGCCCTATGAGTACATCGCGCGTGCAAGCATTCGCGTACATTGCATGTAGTGAACACAGCTCCAACCGACTCCCACCCAAAAAAATAAATTAAAATTAAATCTGAAGTCACGAAAAATCCCAAAATCACGGACCCAGAAAACTAAGACTTCCAAGGTATAATTAGCCCGTGGTAAGTGTATTGCACTCGTGTCAAACAACAAGACAACAACCACCGTGCGACGACGACAACAACTGCATACAGCACCAAACACATACATTAAAATAAATATTCTCAAATGACATACTGGCAAACTAATAAACGTCAGCAACAATAACCGAACCGAAAAAGGCACAATCTAGAATCTCATGACAAGCCAAAAGCACAATAAAAACTTCGACCTCAAGCTCAACCAACGCCGCTGCCGGTCCAACCTGTCGCCTAGACCATGAAAAGGCGCCAAGCTAATCAGAAACTACTCTTAACCTGTCACGGTCGATGAAACTCAACAGATGAGGCAGAACGTATAGAGGCAGAGTGACTGGCTGTACCAGCGGTCGATGGGCATGCACAATTAATCAGAGTAACTATTCCAGGGAGCGGAGCTTTTCTGATTAACTGTCTGTATAGACAGACGGGTCGGCCAGCTACACAGACGCTACACAACTGGAGAACTGGTGCTTGTTCACTCATACTTCTGTATGCGGCAATGAAGAGTTAACCCTTTAGCTGTCGGTAGCGGTTTTCGTCGCGATGATTCCGGTACGAAAACCGCTACCGACAGCCAAAGGGTTAACAGTTCGCAATTCATCCTTCATAAATGTTCTTAGTGAGTCTTTTAACTCATTCTACCCCAGACACACCACTGCAAGATAAGGATCGACCATGATAGTTCAAGGGTGATGCCAGAATAGCTTGGCGCCTGTGGGCGCCAAGCTATTCTGGCATCACCCTTGAACTATCACGGTCGATCTGTGTCCTGCACTGCAATGCAGTCTTCAGAGGACAACGGCAAAATTTGAGGATTTCTCTGTTGGGGTAGAATGAGTTAAAATAATGCTGGACGAAAGGGCTCACTTCACTTATTAAGTCTGAATGTCGTACAATGGAAGACTGCTTCTGTTCTTCTTCTCTGCTGTACGTAGAAGAGTTCTCTGTGCACGGTGCGGTAGAAATCCTGTTAAGTGTATATACTCACGCGGATTGTGAAAAGAAGGGTATTAAACAGTCTTAGACAACACTGAGAACTACGTTGCATCGGCAATTGTTTTGCAAAGCAAGCTTGTCGTGGAGCACGGTTAGATTAATCATTCGAAATTCCTATTTATGTCCCCCTTGCGCATGCCGTGATCGGGTGATTTTCATTTAAACTGACGAACGTCATACAGGAATTTCGTCTTTCAAGAGAACAGGTTGGAAGAACGCGGGCTTGTTCCTATTTTGCGGATACACGTTTAATACTGCTGTACGTTCAAATCACACAAATTCGGATTTAAAAAAAAAAATTCATATTTAGAAAAACCGGCACTGAATTACTTCTGTTCTTATAGTGGTGTAGAAAAGTGTCCCTTTCACAGGCATAGGATGATCGTTGCAGGTAAGTTCACACGGGTAGTAGTAAATATAATGCTATTTACTACTAACCGTGTAAAGAGGTGATCCATTACACATCGAAAATCCCATACCTGTGGTTTCTTTCCGGAGATACTTAGAGACAACCCCAGTAGCAAGACGTCTTCGGACCAACGCCGGCTGCAATGGGCTGCTTACTGGAAACGCTGTGCGCTCCGATATCAAACGCGGCCTATACCACGAGCCAGACCTTGGGAAATCCTTGCGCCTTTATACTTAGTTGATGACGGACTACAAAGGGCAATCCCGAATCCGGACAAATATTAGTTTGGCTTGAATTTCTCTGTCATTCTCATCACTCTGCAAGAGACACAGATTCGCATGAGCGAGAATCTATGTCTCTTGCCAGCAGATTGTCAGCAGATTTGAGATACGTCAGTTATTGGAAAATCCTAAATCTTTCTTCTGGTCGCGTTCGCAAGGGTTTTCGCTACGTCTCGCTAGCACATTGAAAATACCTTTGGTTTGTCATAGTGTTCATTATCATCGGTCCATTATGCCCACATTTCTGCTGCTCGGATGGAGGAGGTCCTTTGGGTAATATAGCTACGACTGCAAGGTGTCCCCGTCAAGTGTGGTTACGAGTTTTGATTATGCCGAGCGGCGTCAAAACCGCACACTGAACTGAAAGAGCGCGCCAGGGATGACTACTCTAGCGGCATCGAAACCATAAGGGGGCGCCAGTGTTGAGTTGCGTCCGAGCTTCGATGGATAATAGTACCTTCGGCAGGCGACATGCATAGATCCTCATGCGCCCTTGATGCCGTAAGGTTCAAAGTCACAGACCAACACACAAATGGTGTTTCTCAGATGGCGGAGGTCAACACAATTTCAGCCTAAGCCTGTGTCATTCGGAGGTCAACACAATTTCAGCCTAAGCCTGTGTCATTCGCATTGCGCTTGATGCACATGATTTCCAGCGCTCCTATTTCTTGCGGCAGTGACCGGACGTCCAGGTGGATGTTTCTACAGGCTTCCGACACTGACTTGTAGGGGTGCACTTATATATAGTTTGTGCCAGGAAGTGGCCGGGAAGAAACGCACTTCGGGAAACGAGGGACATAAGGCAGTTTTCTATTACGACGACGCGGCATTCCGCACGGAAACCGGAAGGATCCGGCCACTTATCTACTGTCTTTGATCAATCTGAATTAACCCATTACATCCTGAGGCCCATTAAAAAATGCTTATTTTCCTATGAACATGCATTAGGAGATAGATCAACCGTTTTAGTTCAAGGCCGGTGGTGCCAGAATATCTTGGCGCCTCAGGCCAATACTCAATAACAAAGGGGGAACATCTCTACAAGGCCCGCCACTCATCCTGCCAGAAATGGCCCTTTTCACGTGCCGTTTTGCGTCAGATCGATAGACATAACAGCTTTCTACACACATGACTCCCGCTTTTTCTGATCCTAACAAGCAGAAGTTAACGGAAATCAGGCATACCCGTACAGTTTGAGTAAAGACTTTTTGAACATGGTCCTTCGTCTTTTGTAAACAATTCACAGCCCATTGCCTGTAGGCCGTTCCTGTGACATGATTAGCTGTACAAGTGACTGGGAAATTAATCACGATCCCCTAGGAACAAGCCAGCATTAACAATTGATCTGACTCGGTGAAAATTAAAGCTCTGTCTTTCAGTCAGATGTTACTCTGCAGTCTGCCCACATTGAAGGCCGGGTTTATTCGGATTTTATCAGCAACTGAAGAGAAATTTCTGAACACGTCGCCAACTCATTCAAGGCGCCGGGCATCAACAGCTGGGAAAGGGTCTTATAGCGTTGCCTACTAGAACCAAAAACTTCATGCACACGTATTCTAATAAAACAAAACGTAAGTAAATCACAGTCATAATTGCTATTCTCTTGCCATTCACGGCCTTCAACAATTAGACCTGCAGCAGCCAATACAAGTAGAACAACAGTCGACAAAGGGAGTGCAACCTTTCGATCAACCCACGAAGGCTCCCATTATCCTAAGGAAGAATAAGTGTTTTATATATATATATATATATATATATATATATATATATATATATATATATATATATATATATATATATATATATATATATATATATATATATATATATATATATATATATGTATAAACATTACTATTTTTATGTACATGAACCAGGAAAATGTATCGATTAACTCATTCAGCCCGACGCACGTATTTCCCAAATTTTGGAGGCGTCATCTAATGACTAAGCACCAGTTGCAGAAGATGGATTGACCATGATAATTCAAGGGCAGTGTCAAATTAGCTTGGCGCCGACAGGCGCCAAGCTAATCTGGCACTACCCTTGAATTATCATGGTCGACCCATCTGCTGCTGTAGTGCGTCAGGGCTGATTGGGTTAGTCAATATTCATATAAATATAGGTATAAATGTGTGCATGGGCCAGCAAGATGTATCGATTCTCATGTGTCCAAGCAATTGTGTGGCCTTATGTCGCTGATTCCAATCAAATAGACTATGAATTATGCGTGGGCTCCTGAGCATCTGTGTAAAGTTCGCTTGTGGCGCTAGGAGGGAAAACCTCAGTCACATCATCTCTCTAAACAATACACTCACAAAAATCAAATAGTCCTTTCACTGCAAGAGTCGTGCGGTTCCTCTTTCACAATCGTGCCAGTGCTTAAAACCTCGCGTGCATGTACGAGTTAAAGGAACGGCTCGACAATTATTGTTCAAGGGTAGTGCCTCAGGCGCCAAAATAATTAGCGCAACCCTTTAACTACAGATTCTGGGACTTTTGAATCATCATCGTCATGACCTCTGAATGATCATGTTCGTTTCAGCAATCAGCTAACGCTAAAAAGCGAAAATGCTATAAAGTGAAACGCCGTTATTGAACCAAGATTAAGCACTACATTTGACCTGTCACAGTGGATCAATCAGATACAGGGGTCAAACTTTTATCAAGCGCCACCGTCGACCTATCAGAGGTATATGGGTCGTCTCATCTACACATTGAAAACGCGCATGCAATTAAGAAACACAGAGAACATAAACCGCAATCGAACTAGAAAATGCAGGAAACTAAAATAACAACTGCATTAAAAAAAACACAGATAAAGATATGAAAACAGAAATTTACACGAACACGCAGAAGACTGCTAGAAACACAGAAAAGCGAAAATGTCAAATGCCCTAGAAAACGCAGAAACTGAACATGTACACACACTAGAAAACGAAGGAAACTGAAACGCGAAAACATTAACCTTTTGCTACAGTAATCATCGAGACTAAAACCGCTACCGAAACGCAAGGGGTAACCACCCCCCCACCCCCCCCCCCACCCCCCTCACCCCCCCCCCCCCCTCAAAAAACAAAACAAAACTCAAAACAAAAACCCACAACAAACAGAAATGCGGCAGAAAATTCTTGGGAATAAAGGGCATTTCCATTAAAACAAAAATGCTGAAAGTGAAAAGAGGTAATAGAGCTAAGATGATATGGACAGGAGTTTTCAATTTCCCCCGCAAACCCGGCCATCTTGTCGAATTAAAAGCGGGCGCGTGCTATACTTAGCGTGGCCATGGCGGCCATGATTAACCGCTAATAGCATGGCGTCTGTGACAGCCACCATAGCTCACCGGGTAATGACAGAGCCCGCCTTATCCCATTCAGTGACACACGACAAGAAATGGATCGACCATGACAGTTCAAGGTTGGTGCCAGAACAGTTTGATGCATTTAATGACAAACGACAATAACATATCACTCGACATTAATAGTTCAAGGGTGGTGCCAGAATAGCTTGACACACGTCAATAATTATACAGATCCACCATGACACTTCAGGGATAGTGCCAGAATAACTTTGATGCTTAAGGGCACCAAATTATCCTGGCACAACCCTTGGCATATAGCCGATGTGTACTGTAGTGAAGTCTTCAATTTGTTAGGGTTTAAAGTGTTAACTATTTTTCATTGAAAACAAAAGCCCCTGGCCATCGGTTTGAATTCTCTCTCTCTCTCTCTCTCTCTCTCTCTCTCTCTCTCTCTCTCTCTCTCTCTCTCTCTCTCTCTCTCTCTCTCTCTCTCTCTCTCTCTCTCTCTCTCTCTCTCTCAATAAGCGGTGTGACTGTGATCAAAACTGCGGTGAGAGAGAGAGAGAGAGAGAGAGAGAGAGAGAGAGAGAGAGAGAGAGAGAGAGAGAGAGAGAGAGAGAGAGAGAGAGAGATAGAGAGAGAGAGAGAGAGAGAGAGAGAGAGAGAGAGAGAGAGAGAGAGAGAGAGAGAGAGAGAGAGAGAGAGAGAGAGAGCAAAACTAAACTGAACTGAACTGAACAGAACACTCGGATGAACACATATAAGGTGCATGTGCCCATTTTCATGTCGTCCTCAACAAAACAGTAACACTATAACAATAGCTAAGGTGTATAAACTAATTAAGAAAATCTCAAATTCAGCTGAAGCTTGCAATCACTGTGCAAGGGCAAAGGTCATTACATTGTGGAACGTGACCTATCTGGTCAAGGACGCTAAGCTATCAGCACATGTATCTGATGTTTTGTAAAAGAAGTAATTCACAAAGATACGCATCATAATTTAAGTTAGCTCTTTTGTCCAGCGTTATTGTAAGTCACGTTAAGAACATTTATAAATGCGAAATTACAAACTATTGTCCCTTTACTGCCTGGAGTATGTCGCTTTAATACTCGGGAGACAAACGGAAATACCTATTTTAGGCTAAAAACAATTCTTATTTAGAACAAAGTTTCCTTCTTCCTTGTTTTCAAGTGTTCCACAAGAGTCGGTGTATTATCCTAAACAACAGCACAGTTCCAGAACTCTCCATGCAGCATTTGACCGTTAAAAACCCCGTGCCCCGGGGCCCGGGGCTGACAGGTCGAGAAAGAAGGGACGTGACAGGGCAAAGAGGTGGTAATTATCACACAATATCCAGCAATTACCCACCGCAAGTTAAACACTTGTCGCGAACGAATCGATACCTACGGCTTCATGCTGGTCCCAAACCCTGGTCTAGCTATACTGGGTCATAGTCTCCGTGAGCATTAGTTCCTTGGGCCGACTACGGCATTAATGGGCCCGTGCGCGGACCCATTAATGTCAACATAGGCCCAAAGACCTTTTGCTTACCAGGTTGGTTTAAAAAAAGTGTCGATGGCTACTACACTAGAGTCTCAATGACATCTTTCGCCTACAGTGGAAGAGCTTCGCTGATGGTTGTATGCAAGAGGTATATATCTTCGTGAGCCTCGGCTGCGGCATGCAACATCTGTGCCTCCTGAAGATATAACTTTGAACTGAACGAGTTTTGTATTTAGGAGCATTGCGGCCTTCTCCCACCAAGTAACACAGCTGCGCAAACAATGATCATTGCTCGCAAGGAGTATACACGTTTCGTGTGGCATTTCAGCCTGAAGATGTTTATTTAGAGCTATGCCACTCGCAGGCAAAAGGGCTTCGTGGCTCATATTTCACAGAAGCGAGGCTCATATCAACTTAGCCCGCTGCCCTGAGGGGGATACAGGAATGAAAAGGCAGTTCTTTGGGCCGGTAACACATGATTAGGCAGCGAGGGTCTGATTTACTCATCATAGGCTGAGCTCAAAATTACCTTCTCTTTATAATACAGGCAGACTTAACACGATATAGCAAGAGGCATTGATGCTCATGAGCTCATGCCGCTGCATGGGCTCATGAGGATCTATGCCTCTTGTTGGTGTATGTCGCACTAGCGTTTGATTCTGTACTTTTTTGTATTTCAGGTACGGTACTTTCGGGTCATCGTTTAACAGTTGTAAAAGGCAAAAATTATGACCGTTTAAAGTAATTAAATGTCATTAAACCTCACGATAAAGGTATCGCTGGCCATTGTCAGGTGGTGTAGTTCTGTTGAAGCACACATAACAATTATGGCTTAACCACATGAGTGCTGCTGACGATACCTTTATGCGGAACAGACGCGTCTTTTCCGCAAAGCGGTATCGTCAGCAGCAGTCAAAAGGTTAATAAATTTCGAGGTAGGAACATGAAACTTAAATACCGTGACCATCCTAATGCTGTGCTATATCTTCCAAAGAACAATCAGGCCTGTTAAAAGTAACATACAATTTCGAACTTTCTAGAGAAGAAGGTTAACCCATTCAGCCCTGACGCACTACAGCAGGAGATGGGTCGACCATGATCATTCAAGGGCAGTGCCAGACTAGCTTGGCGCCGACAGGCGCCAAGCGAATCTGGCACTGCCCTTGCATGATCATGGTTGATCCATCTCCTGCAACTGGTGCATAGTCATTACAAGACACCTTCAAAATTTGGGAAATACTGCCGTCGGGCTGAATGAGTTAATCCAGATAATTTTAAGCGAGGCCTTCCAGCGTCAATGTAGAAACAAGTTAAATTGGTGCCAGTTAACTGTAATCATATTCAATTACGTATCTGAGGCAGGAAGAGCCGTCATGAGTTATTCAAACAAACTATGATGAAAGGTCTTAATTTGAATTCAAACATCTATCCAGAAAGCAAAGGTCCTCGGGACCACGACGGCCACAGTGGGCCCGCGCACGGCTGTGCACGGCGCGGGCCGATTGCGGTGCGGTCGTGGCCCCGAACACCTTGTGTTATAAAAGCACACAACTGAGACAGCGATTAACCGGTCTTGATTTCCATTACACCAGGTTTCTTCCAAAGCAATTCGCGATTCTCTGGAACATTCATGGTGAAGGTCTTAAGGAGCCTCGCTTTCGATTTGTGACCTTCACACCGTAGTGTGACGATATTTTGAGTTTCACGTCATTGTAGGCAACGAATGAAAGCCACATTTTAGAACCATTAAATGAAGAAAATGACAAAGAATGACGTCGAAAGGATGTTGTAGGTCGCGCGACCCAATGATGTGAAGGCCTCAAGAAGCCTCGCTTTCGCTCGCTCATTAGAACAGTCAATCGGAACCTCTTTTCTCAAATTCAGGAGGCATTCAATGTCGAATACACCCCGGAAGACAACAAGCTAATCTCGTTCTACCCTTGAACTATCATCGCCCACACATCTCACATTTTGTCATGAAAATATTAGCTATGAATGAGTTACAAATTTGGAGTCAGCTATTAAACTATTGATACAGTTTACATCAACCGTTCAACGCTTCGTAAGATTTTGTGCAGCGCTCTCGATAGTAAAATCAAATCTGAAAACATAATTCGAAGTACTAGAATAGTTTGGAATTTGAAGTGGGCGAGTTTCAAGGCGAATAGGTCAACCACTTAACTGCCGAGAAAATATGAACACGATCCAGCTGCAAAAGACATTGATCCTCATGAGCCCCCGCAGTTGCCATAAACGTGACATTTTAAAATGTTAAATTAAAGACTATGACGTTGATACTATGTCAGAAACGTGGCTTTCGGACAATATAAATAATGATAGTGTAAGTATTGATGGAGTGAAAACATAATTCGAAGTACTAGAATAGTTTGGAATTTGAAGTGGGCGAGTTTCAAGGCCTCGCGCTGGGACCATATGGCGTTGAGGCGCGTCCCCTGGGTGGTGGATAGGGGGTCCCTCGTGAGAGGGGTGCACCGAATGAAATAAGGTGCCGTGAACCAACATGGTCTAAGGGAAGGTGACCCCGACAGAAAACCCCTGGTCCTCCTAGTAAGGGGGTTGGGCGTGGGGGTAGCTTCCCCACCCTGCAAAAAAGGAAATAGCTACAAAAACGCCGACGAAAAGACTAACAGTAATTCCTTTCCTAGGGGTGACAGGCGTAAGTAAGTAAGTAAGAGTTTCAAGGCGAATAGGTCAACCACTTAACTGCCGAGAAAATATGAACACGATCCAGCTGCAAAAGACATTGATCCTGTGGAGCTCCAGAGAGCTGTCACAACACACCAAAGTCCGGATTTTCAACTCCAATGTAAAAGCAGTTCTCTTATATGGAGCAGAGACTTGGAGATTGACAAAAACCACAGTCAACAGAGTACAGACCTTCATCAACAGTTGCCTTAGAAGAATTTTGAAAATCCACTGGCCAGAGAAGATCAGCAACGTCAGACTCTGGGAGAGAACAGAGCAGATAACAGCAGAGAATGAAATTGGGCGAAGAAGATGGGGATGGATCGGTCACAGTCTGAGAAAGCCAGCTTCCAGTATCACTAGGCAGGCATTGTCATGGAACCCCCAGGGAAAGAGGAAAAGAGGTAGGCCGAGAAACTCCTGGCGTCGAGACCTCCAAGCAGACATCAAGAGACTGGGAACCACCTGGAGTAGAATCGAAGGAGAAGCACAGGACAGGAGTTGCTGGAGGTCTCTCGTCGACGGCCTATACCCGGGTAGGGGTGACAGGCGTAAGTAAGTAAGTAAGTATTGATGGATTCCAGCGTCCTGTTCGACTACCGCAGAGAAAACTGATCAGCATGACGGCTTTGCCATTTATGTTAAAAATAACCTTGTGTGAAAGCCTAGACCTGACCTTGCTGTATCATCGCTCGGGGCTGTTTGGGTTGACCCAGCAAATTATTTGTATATGTTCCTTTTATCGCCCACCTAACTCCTCTGTTGACAACTTGCGTCTTGTTGACCAGTCAATTAAAAATGTAATATCTACTCCGCATAAATTTATCATATTGGGAGATTTAATTCTCATACACTTCGGAACCCGTCGCCATATCTCACTTACATCTTGGTTATGAACAACCTCATGCAATTAGTTTCCTCTCCTACTCGCATAACATCTACAACCACATTGACCTCATTTTATTTCCCAGCAGAGAATTAGTCTCATGTGTTGATGTTCTACCTCCCATGTGTAGTGATTATGCTGTCACTATTATCAAGCTAAAAGACCATATGTGTCCAAATGTACGATTTAAACGAACAATATTCAATTATGCCAAGCTTGACAGGGAAACATTTGCACGAGAACTCGCTAGAATTGACTGGATAGCCATAGCAACTATTCCGTCTATTAAATCTGCTGCCAAGACATTTGGTGACACACTCCTAAATACTGCCAAGAAATGTATGCCAGTCAAAACTATAATAGTCCAACAACGTGATGCTCTATGGTACAACGAGCAGTTAGCTAAATTTAAGAAAATTAAGGATAACATCCATAAGAGGGCCAAAAATACTAACTTAGAAGCTGACTGGAGACTTTTTCGTCATGCTCGTAACACTTACACAGATGCAATACGGAAAAAGACAAAAAAGAGTTCATGTTAGAGTTAGACAATCGTATTTCTTGTAATAGAAACTTCGGAAATAAGAACGGGTGGAAATTAGTCAAATCGTTCATGTCAAAAACGGGATTCACCATAGAGGAGATACCCCCTATCGAGGAAAGCGGTAAAATTTATTACTCTAACGAGGAGAAAGCATCGGCGTTTAATAATCACTTTACAAGCCAATCTACGGTAAAAGGTAACAACGATAAGCAATATGTATCTACATCAATCTCCCATATACATCTTAGTCCTACAGAGGTAACTAATGTTATAAACGATCTGGACCCAAATAAGGCCGTAAGTCCTGATCTTATACACAATAAAAATTTTGATAGCTAGTGGTACGCTTATTTCAGAAGCTCTTAGTCTTACTATTCTCTTTAACCGGTCGCTTGACGAATGTATATTTCCATCCGTGTGGAAACTTTCTCATGTAAATCCTGTCTATAAAAAAGGTGACAAAGCAATTGTAGTAACTACCGCCCTGTATCCTTGCTAAGCTGCATTGGCGAATTTCTAGAAAAAATTATCCAACGCCATATATTTCAATATCTTTATTCGAATGATCTTATAACTGCTAGCCAATCAGGTTTTATACCTGGGGACTCAACAGTCTACCAGCTCCTTAGTGTCTATAACGACCTCTGCAAGTCATTGGATAGAGGCATAAATTCCCAAGCTGTATTCTTTGATGTAGCCAAAGCCTTCGATAAAGTGTTGCATTATGGTCTGCTTAAAAAAATTAGATGCAATAGGAATTCGTGGGAATCGTCTACAATGGCTGGCTGATTACCTGCGTAATCGCAAGCAAGCTGTTGTTATCAAAGGATGCATATCTACATACCTACCCGTGGAGGCGGGTGTCCCGCAAGGGTCAGTGTTAGGCCCTATCATTTTCATTATTTATATTAACGACATTGTATTAGACATTGAATCTAAAATGAAACTGTTTGCAGATGATACCAGTTTACTTGTCCGTAAACTTTAATCACTTAAAGACTGAACTATTGAACATGTCACGTAGCCAGAACTTCCAGCCACAACCCCTACTCTTTGATAACAGTCCACTTCAAAGTACTGCTACGCAAAAACATCGTGGAATCATCTTGCAATATCACTGCAAATTGGATACCCATATCAAACTTATAATAGCAAGATGTCGTTTACTTATAGCTTGCCTAGACTCATATAAATATAGATTATCGAGACGATCTCTGGAGACTATGTTTAAATCTTTTATACTGCCACACTTTGACTATGCTGATGTGATCTGGGATAATTGTACAAAGACACTTTCGGACGAATTGGAAAATCTTCCGATACACGCAATAAGAACCATTACTGGTGCAGTCCGTGGCACTAGCCACCAATTACTTTACGAAGAAACCGGTTTTATTCCATTGTGGCAAAGACGTCGTCGTCATAAACTCATCCTCTATTTTAAAATAGTCAATGGTATAACCCCCGCGTACTTAAGCCCAGACCTACCACAGTTAGTATCCGCATCAAATCCTTATCACAAACGACGTCCACTTGAACGCCAAGTACCCCATTATAAAACTGAAGTGTACAAAGCTTCATTTTTCCCATCCACCACGGACCTTTGGAACAATTTACCCGATCAGCGTAGTCAATCCTTAAGCGAATTTAAATCATTTCTGTCACGGGACGATTGTGTATTACTATTTAGGCTGTAGAATAACACATATAATCCAATGTAAAATCAGACTCAACATGAGCGATCTCAATTATGACCTGGTTAATCGTCATCTAAGCAATCCTCTTGCCTGCTCTTGTGGAGCCAGTTCTGAAACCGCCAACCATTTCTTACTCCAGTGTAATAATTATGATGTAATAAGATGCTCAACAATACTTCCACTTCCACCAGAACACACCAAAATACATCTACTTCTTAATGAAAGTAAAACCCTGCCATCCACAGTGAATAACAATATATTTTCAGCTGTACACGAATTTATTACTGCAGCAAAAGATTTTATTGATCTATAATTAGGACTGCAGAAAATAAAGAATATAAGAAGACCAGTTTCAGGCACCTCTTTCTCTCTCTCTCTCTCTCTCTCTCTCTCTCTCTCTCTCTCTCTCTCTCTCTCTCTCTCTCTCTCTCTCTCTCTCTCTCTCTCTCTCTCTCTCTCTCTCTCTCTCTCTCAAGGACAAGATGGAAGAAAGGTCTTCAGACCTAAACCTTTTTATCCTTTGAAAAAAAAGATTCATTGTCATTGTCATTCTCTCTCTCTCTCTCTCTCTCTCTCTCTCTCTCTCTCTCTCTCTCTCTCTCTCTCTCTCTCTCTCTCTCTCTCTCTCTCTCTCTCTCTCTCTCTCTCTCTCTCTCTGTACACTATGACATTTTTGAATTTTTCCCTCTATTTTCATTTTGCATTAATATTATATATATATATATATATATATATATATATATATATATATATATATATATATATATATATATATATATATATATATATATATATATATATATATACTTTTCTACATTGTATTTAAAATCTGCTAACCAACGCCATGCGAATGCAAATATAATTGATTCAGTGTCCAGATCATCGTATGAGCGTCTGACTTGTTTTGATCTGATGGAAATTGCTGTATATACTTTTATGCATTTTACAAAGCAAATGAACTATTTATTTATAGCAATGAGTATCTATGCGTCTTGCTGACACCACTTTGAATCCGAAGTTGTTCCTTGGATGGCTGGGGCTCTTTGGCTTTGAATTAACGTAGAATTAACGTAGATTTCAAACACAATCTGCGTCCAAAAAAGGGACACAAACCATATGTATATGTACTCACCCTGAAAGTAGCTCTTGGTGCGAAGGTAACTGACAGCCAGCCGAAGAACGGACAGCTTGTCCAACTTGGAGATGACGCTCTGTTCAAAGGGGAGCAAACTCGCCAGGTGGTCCAGCTCAGAGTTCAGTCGTTCCCGATGGCGCTTGCTGGGGTTGCTCTTGGGCGGGTCCTTCACGGGAGGCTTCGCACTGAGGACATATCGACGTTGAGAAGTTAATGAACAGTACTTCTAATAAAATGAAAATGTGTTTGTGAAGGCTTACACGTATTTTCATTCTAAATCGCATCTGATTTGTGAATACCCTTCAAGCCTTTCTCAATCTCATTATATATATGCAACCTATCTGCTGGACACCTCCGTATACCAAGGGACAAATCTATTGTTGAAAAAAAGTTCTGGCATCTCGAGAAGCAAAAATGATAAGTTGTGCATTGTGTACTCATTTGTATGTCTATTTTGAAAAAAAAATAATTATAATAAATTGTGTTGTTTTGCCTTGTCCAAGCGTGTTTCTTTCTTCATTGGGACTTTCTGGGAAAACTGGGGTTTCTCTTCTCAACTGACTATGGATATCCAGAACAAGCACGTGATTGCCAAGCGTGTAAAACGAAGAGACAAATCCTGCCAAGAAAGAAGAACGCATGAAAAGACCGTTACATGTTTATTAATTATGGTATAATTGTCTTTTCTATGCGTGTTTTTCTTCGTTGGGATTTTCCGGCAAAGCCATTGGTCAAATTATGACAAAAGTCGCACAAATGATGATAATGTAATAAAACGAGGTAAAAATTACAGCCCAATGTATGTAGAATCACGAGATATGAGAAGAAAAAAAATAGTGCTGAAAATCAACACTGCCCACGCGACTTCTCGACCTAACCTTTCCCCCTCGCCACAAGACAAGAACCCACCACCCTTCCTCCACACCACACGCCACTGCGCCCACCATCACACCGCCTTTTCTCTACCCCTACCCTTCACAGTCAGGTCCCATAGGTGCTTCCTTCTAAGCAGGCGGACAAAAGAGGGTCATGCAGATGCTTGACACACTAGCTGAAAGGCGAGACGACGGCCATTTAATTGGAAATCAAACGGTGAACGGCTTAATTCAGTTTGAGACAACCCTTTTCTGACACAAGTATTTTTCCTCCCTCCGTGGAACGAGGCCCTGGACTAACTGAGCGGAAGGTCCTTGCAGCAAGAGGAGTAGATTCTCAAGAGCCCTTTTGTCACCAGGGGTTCATGAGAATCTGCGCCTCTTACAAAATAAACAGGTTTCACTCAGTTGAAACTTAGCATTTTCTGTCACACATTTAACTTCACTTAATTTCCTCAGTCTTCGAAGCAAAGACGTGAACAGAATGAATAAGGGTTGTACCAGCGACAGGAGTAAAGTCTTATGAGGCCCTGCAGATGCAAGGGCTCATGAGAATCTATGCCTCTTGCCAGATGAAAGGTGGCTCGGTTTCTGCCCCCCAAAACCTCAACAGCTCCTTAGGGAACGAGCCTATTATCATACCATTATAGGAGTGGGGGAGAGAGACGCTGGGGTGGGGTGGGGTGGAACACAAGGGGAGGGGGCAGGGAATATGACAGCACGAGAAGGGGGGAGAGGACAGTAGGCCCGTGGGGGGTCGGAAGGGTGGGGCATTGTCTCCGGATCAAGGGGGCGGGCCAAGGGACAGTAGGCGCCAAGCTAACGTAACGGTTACGCTTGGGTTGTCACCAGAATTGAAGACAAAGTGGACAAGATCATTCTGTTCGCTTCTGTGGAGAACGAGATCCATCAGCAAGAGGCACAGATCCTCATTAGCCCCCCCCCCCCCTGCAGACTGCGGGGGCTCATGAGGATCTGTGCCTATTGCAATAGCAAATGATTCTTCATGGGGGGAGGTGGGGGGGGCGGATGAGAGTCCATGTTTGTTAACTGAGCGATTGATTTTTTTCAATCATATTCCTCGTGCAAAAAGGTCATTTAGACGCCGGGTTTCAAATGTAAGTCCAAGACATGTATCGTCCGCAAAAGAACTTTCATAACGTTAAACCCAGTCTAATACAAGTAAAAGGCAGAATTCATGAGGATATGTGCCTCTTGAAGTAGCAAATTTTGCTCATTCATATTTTTATAGAAACAAAAGTGTATAGTGATCTAATTTATAGGGATCTGTTTCCTACCTGGCTCCACTCAAAAGCTGAAAATCGTCTGATGACCCTCTCTTCCACGGGCCACAAGAAACAAATGGACTTGTTCTTGCTAGCGCGGGACACAGCTTGTCGTGAACCCTTGCATGATGCTGGAGCTATGCCCCTTAAAGACATGACTGCGGAGTTCAGCCACGGAGGGAATGTCTGTCACTAAAACTTTCTCGAAACAGACAACATTCCTCGTGCATACAATATCAGCCCTGCCTAGATACAATGTGACGCGTGGCAGGGACACAGTTGGTTATGCTTTACAATTCAGAAAAAAATCCATTTCTGTCAAAGCTCGATTTTCATTGTAATACAATGCAAATCTAGCTTTCCAACAATGTGGATTGACTGTCTTCTGCAATAGCACTACCAGCAATGACAGGACAGATCTGTTTGTGCCATGCCTTACTCATATTAGCTATTGACAGAGTAGTGCAATACGCGTGAGAACATTTCATAGTTTCCCTCATTGACATTGATAATTAATTTCGAAACTCTTGAAACAGTAAGCAAAACGTCCTCGGGCCAAAGCCAGCCGCAGTGGGCCCGCGCCCCGGGCCCACTGCGGTTGACGTTGGCCCGAAGACCTTGTGCTTACTTGGAAAGGCGTATACAAAAACTGCACTATTAAGGCAAAAGACTATAAGTATGTCCACCTTTTCAGAAAACGAGATTTTCATTGTATTTTATTGTATTTCCATTGTATTACGTTGTATTACAATGAAAATGCATTTTTTCTTACAAAAATGAAATAACTGTCTTGTTGTCTTCACAGCGTAGAATGGGTCTGCCATGATAGTTCAATGGTAGTGCCCAAGCCCGCTAACTAATCTAGCACTACCATGAAGTGCGGTGTCTTCTGGACGAACGTGTCAAGATGTTGCTCAATTGAGAGACATGTCTGTATGTACCTAGCTAACAGCAGTACCGAGAAGAGAGAGAAAGAAAAAACAAACGTCTTGTCTTGCATAAGGCCATCTCGACATCTCAATAACTAATAATCAAACGTTTGATCGTCGTTGCATCATTTCCCAGTGCATACAAATAGCGTCATCATACGAATTTTCTGCAAATACGTTCTCTTGCATGTCAGTCTGTCTTTATGCTTGTCTCTCTGTCTCCCAATTAACTCATTCAGCCCGACGGTCGTATTTCCCAAATTTGTGAGGCGTCATCTAATGACTATGCACCAGTTGCAAGGGGATCGACCATGATAATTCAAGGGCAGTGCCAAATTAGCTTGGCGCCGAAAGGTGTAAGTCAGGGATGAATGGGTCAAAGGCTTACTACCACCGCCTTCGTTGCCAGCGGTCGCAGATTGCGCGTGTGAAAGCTTGGTTAATTTAATCCTTATCATTCGGAATACGCCAGTGTGCGAAATACGTTTGACTAAAATAGTTCAAGGGTAGTGCCAGAATACCTTGGCGCCTCTAGGCGCCAAGCTATTCTGGCACCACCCTTGAACTAAAGCCATTGGTCTATATCCTTATCTGTAAGCACTGTAATGTAGCTTGCATATGGCAGTGCACAAATTTGAAGCTTTTAGCCTCAGTATGATATGGGGTAACCACAACGCGCCCGAGTCGTCCAACTCCAAAGAACACGGATACAGAGTGGTGTTGGCAAGAGGCATAGGTCCTTTTGCGGCGGCCCGTGAGCATCTATGCCTCTTGCACTTGTTTTCCGTGTCAGTTGCCGCGGCAGTGAGGTGGTTAACCCATTTAAAGGATCACTACCGTCCTAACTGTTCAAATATACACCTCTGTAACAGATGATTACGAAAACGCTACACAGGAGTCTAGCTGTGGTTCGTTTTAGACATAAGAGAATTCAGTTCAGCACACGTCGTCTGTATATCAAGAAACCTGACAAAATGACTCCACTCCGTTCTAGAAATACGACGCTATCAGTGCAAGAAAGCTAAAAATAGATTGACACGCGAACGACTGAGCAGAATAAAAGTGCGATTAGACGTGTGCTTTTACTACGTGTCCAAACTGCTGTTGAAGTTCATTAGCTGTGTCGACAAGGCATAACAAACACAAACGGTGCTGAAATGTGTCTTCAGATTCACGCGTAATGGTACGGCTTCACCCCACGGCCGCATTTCATAAATTTTGGAAGTGTCACGTAATAAATATGTACCAGTTAAAGGAGATGGATCGAGCATAATAATTCAAGGGTAGTGCCAGATTAGCTTGGCGCTTGATGGCGCCAAGCTAATCTGGCACTACCCTTGAATTGTCATGCTCGAATCATCTCCTGCTGTAGTACATTGGCGCTAAATGGGTTAAAGTCGCGGGGTTTTTTTATCGGTTGTTGTGTCGCGGACATGCACGTGAGCAATTCGTATTTTCTGCCCAGATTTCCTTACAAACAGTAATTAGAACGAACCAGTTGATCCACGCTAAATGAAAGGTATCAATCGCGGCCGGGATGAATACAGCCTGCGAGTACAGAATTCGTATTTCTGAAATAGAAATACGAAGAGTGGTTCTTCATGGGATATGAAAGTTGACACTCCTAATATGTCATCCATCGGGTTTTAACAATTTGCATTCTAAATATTCATTCCAAAAGCGACTGTTACATGGTAGTCGTAGTCGTAGTATGATGCAATCACACCAGACGCACGCACGTAGGGTTCTTTTAAAGAAACTCCACTCAGCTGCAACTCGTGACACGTGGCACAAGGTTGTAGACCACACTGGAGTAACATTTCCAACAATATTTTATTTTATCGATGCAATCTCAGCACAATGCGTCCACAAATGCACCAACACTGATACGCTGTCTCCTCTACAATGCATCAACACTTCTGGCACACTGCGTCTCTCATACAATGTACACACATATTTCCTAAAGCGCTCTTTTATACTATTACAAATTTCCAGAACAAAATCCAGCAAATTCACACAACTCAACCAATCAGAAAAGAAAACGTTACCAAAACGTATTAATATTCATGAAAAAGAACACTCTAGAACTAACTACAGCCTTCGAATAACATCTAGGCGCATTCGATAAAATGTTACGAAATGTAGCCAACAACTTTGACGTCATATTTGAGGAGACTGGAAAGATCGCGACCCTGCTCGAACCTTCCAGTCTAATGTAGGTCAAACTTTACAACATTGTAGCGAAAATACGCGTCACAACAAAAATCGATCGCAATTCTCCGTGCAAAAGAAAATGAATCCTACTAAATAGGTACTCAATTCTTATCCAAAACAACTAAAATGAATATCGGATCTTTCCTTTGCTTAACACACGTATGCTCTCAAAAGAATAACAGCCACAAACATAACACCGGCACTGGCTCAGATCTACTCTTATTTCAGTCGAATTACGCTGAATAATGCCTGATAATACGTTATCTCATCTTAATATTCAGATGGAATAAACCTATGCGATGATACTACTACTACTACTACTACTACTGCTGCTGCTGCTAATAATAATAATAATAATAATAATAATAATAATAATAATAATAATAATAATAATAATAATAATAATAATAATAAATGTTTAAAAAGTGCTCAATTTTAATAAAGCTCTGTAAGCCCTTTACAGACTTTACAAATACGAGCAAAAATACGTCATTTTTACCAATTACATCAACAAATAAGTAAATAAATAAATAAATAAATGTTCGCACAAATGTCATTTCAACAAACTGAACAACCTTGTGTATACATGTCAATTTTAACATTGAATCTACACACAGAAGGTATAATATGGTTTGAAAAACGAGGCGCAACCGAAGTTCGAACCTTAGATCTTTCATAGGAATCTGACGCGAACTTGCATCGTGGTGATATTTTCAACAGAATGAAAGACAAAGGAGATGGCGGGGGTTGGGGGGTGGGGGGTGGGTGTGGAGAGAAGAAATGTTGGTTAACCCTTTGTGTGTCGGTGGCGGTTTTAGTCGCGATGATTCCTGTAGGAATCATCGCGACTAAAACCGCTACCGACACCCAAAGGGTTAAAAGTATGCAGGATAAGGAAGAAGATAAGTTTAGTTCAGTTCAGGTCGTTCAGTATGGCGTCCCTGCTCTCCACAAAGCCCCCCAAGCGTTCCTTCTTTCGAATGACAAAATGACAGATTTGTGTGTAAACGTTCATCGACAAGTATTTAACATGCACATCAACAGTCTCGTTATCACGCCACGGCCCATCATTAAAAGGATGCCAAAAAGAAGCAAACTCCTGATAAATGGCCCTCCTGGGAGACGCCTCGATTCGGTCAAGTTTTCATATGCAAATGATTCTGTTACGGATGGTTGCGTGGTCACTGGCAGCTAGCAGGGTGTGAAGGCGTGTCCGCTGGTCATTTGTCCGGTGGTACAACACCACTCCCTTGCAAGAGACATAGAACATCTTGAGCCCCCGCATTCTGCGGGGGCTCAAGAAGATCTATGTCTCTTGCTGGTAAAATGTAGCTCTGGATCCTTCATCGGAGGATCAGATGGCATGATGAGCAGATGCCACGATCTGCGAAAGGCACAGATCTCTATGGCCCTTTGCATGGCTGGTGGAGAGTGCATGTCTCTTGCTGCAGTAGATTACGTCTATGTTCGTCGTGTCATTGTGCCCAAGTTAAAATCTCAGGAGGTCTTCTTCTGATCTAGAGAAGTGACGCATCTGACAAAGGCACAAACCTACATAAACCCTCGCAAGCTCAAGAAGCTGGTAAGTTCAGAGTACATCGGTTTTTTTTTACGTCACCGTGAAGCCCAGCCACGAAAGTAAGTAAATTAACACTAGTCAAAATTATCCTTTGTCGACGTAAGTTGCAAAATAAATAAATAAAATATTTTTTTAAATAAATAAATAAATAAAAAATAAATAAAGTATTTGCAAGATGCACAGATGTTCATTACATTTTGCAGGCTCACAAACCTCATGAAGACCAAGGCGTCTTTCTGACCCTTTGTTCCTAACGCAGAGGACGTCGAAAATTTCGTCTTGGGCCGCTGAACGGTCTCCAGCAGATCGAGGGCGGACTAAGACAGATGGAGTTGCGACGGAAGAGTCTGTGACTGTCCCCCTCCAACCTTCTAACGACCTGCCTGCAGATTTCTCGCTATCAATTATCCCCCTTGTTTCCTGGCCCTCCCGTAATGACCGCACACTGGGCGGTTACGAAGTTTTGACCGAAAAAGGGGCGACGACTCCATGGCCCTGGTCGCTGATAATGGTCTCCCTCGACGGCAAGAATAATGGCGGACCAGTGATGAAGGGTACGCGAGATGGCGGGCGGCAATCGCTGGATGTCTCGGTTCCCGTCACCAAAGTCAGTCTTGAAACAAGATGTGGATGTGCCCATCTGCAAGAGGCATAGATCTTCATGAGCCCCCGCATTGCGGTGCTCATGAGGATCTATGCCTCTTGCTGATTAGTGGCACATCATTGTTTCCCAGGGACGGTGTTTGCAGTCTCCCACTGTTAGTAACTGTTCACGCGTCAGCCTTGTCAACCAACCCGTTACAGATCTAGTGGGATGCACCACCATCGGACCACTTACCGTTTGACAACCACACAATAACTGAAATGTCACTTAGTTATGCCAACCGCTGTTTCGAAAGAAAAGCAAACTTAACAGTTCTTACACTCCTACCAGCGGACTATGACTATTTATCAACAACAGACTACGTGGCATAATTATTATATAATATTGAGCAGCATTTTGCTTGATATAGCGCCGATAACAGGCAGATGTGACTACGAGATCCGAATCAAAATGTCCGAGTTGGTACGACGAGAACATTTTGATCGGGTCAAGTAATCACATCTGTCTGTTTTCGACACTATATCAAGCAAATTGCTGCTCAATATAATTTATGTACCCAGTCCAAAACAAAACTTTACCTTCGCTTCGTGCCTTCCACTCTGTGCGACCATTTTAGATTTGCATACCGAGACTATAATGCACACCGAAACAAAACATATGCATATTCACAAAATGATTTTAATTCAGTTTAATTCATAAACAAAGTTTAGCAATGAAACACCCATAGCAGCAATGTGGATAATAACTTGAAAAAGAAAAACAAGATGGGATGAACCATAACCCACAAATTTCCCTTCTATATGAGAGCTGTCTTCGCTGTCAATGGTCTCTACCTTTTGTCTTTGACTTGATTCTGATGTTGAAATATCTCCTTCTGAAAAAGCCTCGCAGATGTGCCAATGCGTCATAGTGAACTCTAGAAGGGGCGCGCGCAGTGCATACGCATCATTGGTTTGTCAAACGTCATTTGTCATGACGTATTTTTTGTCTTTACGTAATTTTATATTTAACGTGATTAGGGATTCGCTTTCGCTTCAAGACTTGGGAACATGATGACAAAACTAGAATTTCACGGAACAATTTCAGTTTTGCTATAATTTGTGTGAAATCAGGTTGACTTTGCCTAGCTACATCCTATACTTAGTACACCTGCATGCTCTTCTGAAAGCACGTCGATGTGTGTGTATGGGTGTGCGTGTGCGTGCGTGCGTGCATGCACGCGCTGCAAACATCCTCAAGAGGCATATATGTTCATGCGCCCTCCGGGCACTTGAGGATCTATGCCTCTTGGAGATGCGCGCATAAGTGTCATTGGTTTGTCAAACTTCATTTGTCATGACGTATTTTTTTGTTTTTACGTAATTTTATATTTAACGTTATAGAAGTTTCGCTTTCACTTCAAGACTTGGGAAAATGGTGACAAAACTAGAATTTCACGGTACAATTTCAGTTTTGATATAATTTGTTTGAAATCAGGTTGACTTTGCCTAGCTACATGCTATACTAAGTACACCTGCATGCTCTTCTAAAAGCGCGTCGATGTCTGAATATGCGTGTGCGTGAGTGCATGCGTGCGTTACAGACATCCTCAAAAGGAATAGATGTTCATTCGCCTCCGGGCACATGAGGATCTATGCCTCTTGGAGATGCGCGCATATGTGTGAGAAAGAGCGAGCGAGAGAGAGAGAGAGAGAGAGAATTACTTCATATTTAGAGTATCAGTGTCGCGTGGTGACAGAGTTGCTTACTTTACGTCACCGGCAATGTCTACCTTTTACTAGAAGTGAAGGTTTTTTACTGTTTTAATTATTTTCTGAAAAAACAATTTTAATAAAGAAGTTGAAAGGATTCAAAGCTTGGTAACGAACTCATCCAATGTCTTTATCCAAACTAGCTATGTGCAAAAGTTCAAGTAAATATGACAAAAATTACGACTCTAATCTGGGTCAACCGACTTCCTATGAACGGTTGTTTATGTCTTCAATGAGACATTCGAGAAATATCAGAGATTCTCTGGTTTACATACATACGCACACACATACATACATACGCACATACATACGCACACACGGCACTTCGCGCCAAATGTACGTTCAGCAGCGAGGTTAGCGTAACTAGACATGACGTAATTTATATCTTGTTACTTTAGATGTTAGAGGTTTAACCTGCCCGCCTTTGACATCATTTACATGCTATTAAATTCGCCCCACCGCGACCCGTCCCAAAGTCTCCTCTATAAATAGAAGGGACTTAAAAATAGTAGCGAACAAACAAGAAAACATGACTCCACTATAGGTGCTATGTGAAGCAGACGACAGTTTTGTTGACGCAAGGGAGCTAACTGTGTTGAGTGATTTATTTTAGCGTTTAACTGTTCCGCCTACCTCCTAGGCTAATACAGTTTTGGTGTTTTTAAGGACGGTCGAGGTGGGGCGAATTTAATAGCATGTCCATGATGTCAAAGGCGGGCAGGCTAAACCTCTAACAATTGAAGTAACAAGATAAAAATTACGTCATATCTAGTTACGCTAACCTCGCGGTAGAACGTACATTTAATAATAATAATAATAATAATAATAATAATAATAATAATAATAAATAGTTCTTGTATAGCGCTGTTCTCCAGGAAAACACTGGACTCACTGCGCGTGCACAACAGCACACCCTCTCTCTCAGACACAGGCACAATTATGCACTACTTTAAACCACCCCATCCCTTCCCAACGCCTTACATACACTTCTCTCTAGAATCAGAATAAAAGGTAGTCAATCAACAGTTAGCTAAAGGTGAGCTAAATGTTAAATGCCCGACAGAAAAGAAAAGTCTTTAAGTGAGCTTTGAACTGTGAAAATGTGGGCAGATTCCACATTTCAATTGCAGCGAGTTCCACACACTTTGGGTTAAAAAAGTGAAAGAACGCTCCTCGATAGTTTTCATGTTAAGCTTCGGGATTTTAAAAAGTTTTTCACTGGAGGAACGGAGGGTGCGTGATGACTGATAAACCGACATCTTGGCAGAAAGGTACGGCGGGAGAGATCAGTCAAAATGCCGATAGGCGAAAATTGCAATTTTGTACTGGCAGCGGAATTTTACGGGCAGCTAGTGCAGCTGCTTCAGTAGAGGCGTAACGCGCCGTATGTGCGTATGTATGTATCCAGTAAGAGGCATAGATCCTCATGAACCCCCGCGAATGTGGGGGTTCATGAGGATCTATGCCTCTTGCATTTGATGTATGTGTGTGCGTATGTATGCAAACAAGACAATCTCCGATATTTCTGTACACACAAGCTTGAAACTTGGCGAAAAACTTTCTTAAGTGGTTGGCTAAGAGAGCCTCCGAGCATATTGTAATTGAATGTCTCATTGAAGACATAAACAACCGTTTATAGGAAGTCGGTTGACCCAGATTAGAGTCCGTAATTTTTGTCATATTTACTTGAACGTTTGCATATAGCTAGTTTGGAGAAAGACATTGGATGAGTTCGTAAGCCAGCTTTGTATCCTTTCAACTTCTTTAGTAAAATTTTTTTTTTTCAGAAAATAATTAAAACACTAAAAAAACTTTTACTTCTCGAGAAAGTCACACAGTGCCGGTGACGTAAAAGAAGCAACTCCGTCACCACGCAGACACTGACATAATACTCTAATTATGACGTCATTTTTTTTTATCTCTCTCTCTCTCTCTCTCTCTCTCTCTCTCTCTCTCTCTCTCTCTCTCTCTCTCTCTCTCTCTCTCTCTCTCTCTCTCACACACACACACACACACACACACACACACACACGCGCACACACACGCACACACACACACACAAACATGCGCGCATTTCCGAGAGAAATAGATCCTCATGCGCCCTCCAGACGCATGAGGATCTATGCCTCTTGGAGATGTTTGGAGCGCGCGAGCACGCACGCACTAACACGCACACACACACATCGACGCGCTTCAGAAGAGCATGTAGGTGACCCGTGTACTTCGTATATCATCTAGCTAGGTAAAGTCTACCTGCTTTCACACAAATTATAGCAAGACTGAAATTGTACTGTGAAGTTCTAATTTTGTCGCCATTTTCTCAAGCCTATGAAGCGAAAGTGAAACTCATATCACGTAAAATATAAAATAACGTATTACATCATGACAAATGACGTTTGACAAATCAATGACGCGTATGTCCTGCGCCCCTTATAGAACTCACTGACGCATTGGCATATCTGCGAGACTTTTTAAATAGGAAATAATTCAACATCAGAATCAGGTCATAGACAAAAGTAGAGACCATTGACAACGAGGACAGCTATCCTATAGAAGGGACTTTGTGGGTTAAGGTTCATCTCATCTTGTTTTAGCTTGGAAAGTTATATTTCGCGACTGTAGTTTGCGTTACATATCTACAACAATGAAGGTTTCAAGTTATAGGTTAGTGTCTTTAGCCTTTAGTACTCTTTGCATCGCAATTTACGGTTTCCACGTTCAATGCGAGTGCCGGAGCACACGATGACAGCGATGGCACGTACACGGACGAAAAAAGTATCTTCGGCATTGGTGAAGAACGGCAAGTTTAAATTAATCAAAGTGTTAACGTTGTCATAGTTTAAAAGGATGCATTAGTGTTGCAGCAGAACAGTATTTTGTGATTTATTTCGTAAAACCCTGGCTCGAGAATCCATCAACAACTTTGCGGGTCAGGGCCGCAAGGCTTTTCGGGAAGGAAAGTATATCGAGCTAGCTCATGGATAATTAATTTGCTTGTTATACAATATATCAGTACATGTATCAAAGAAGGGAAAACATATGGAGTGGGTACATACATGTATGTCGCTTGGTTATGTCAATCGCTGTTTTATAATCTGAGCAATCTATCAACTTTGAGGCGTAGTTAGATGTTACTCCAGTGGAACATTACCGTTAGCTCCTGTTCACGCTGCAGTTTTGACAACCTCCCCATTACAGACCTTTTTAGATGTCTCACAATCGGACACAGTTGGCCAACCAGAAAATAATGACATGCCGTAATTAAGCCATATCAACCGCTGTTTTCTAATATGAACTACTTTTCAACTTACAGGCCCATTAAGATAGCCCCAACAACGGACCACTGCGTTGGACGACCACAGATTAATGACATGTTTAGTTACGTCAACCTCTGCTTTTGAATCTGATCAAGCGGTTCGCAACCTAGTGAGACTACCAACCAGCGGACCATCATACTGCTGGACAACCACACAAAATAATTGCATGTCACTTGTTTAGGCTAAGTGCTGTTTTAAAAGCTGAGCAGCTAAGCCCAACCGGGATGTCCAACGCATCAACGGACAACTGCCGTCCACAAAGAATGGACTCACTTTCTTCTGCTTTCCTAGGGCGGACATCTGCACAGCTGAACTGACGTGGAAATTTGTATGTACAACGGCGCATTAAATATTCGTTCTAACAATCTGATTTTCCAAATAATTTAACAAGAGAGATGGATCATAAAACCTGACATGACGAATGGAGCTTCTAAAAAAGTAAGTGACTAAAGTCACCCCGAGTCGGGGGGATTCCGCAGATCAGACTAACTGCATTTCCAGCCCCTTAAAAGCCATTGGAGAGTTGCAAACTTGTAAATTTCTGCCCTCTGAAGGCAAAATACAGTAAATCCATATTTCAAAAGGCGAGATTTTCATTACAATACAACGACAATCTTGCTTTTCACGTGAATGAACTTGCTGTGTGTTGCCTTCAGGTCTGAACATAATACGACGGCAGCAATGAAGAGCATGTGAGGCCCCAGCAACTTCTGCCGTCTTATGATCAGACACGTTAATCTGTTAGACAAAGGTCATACCATCAAGAGGCTTACACACACAGTAAGCGAAAGGTCCTAGGGCGGAGGTCGGCCTCGGTTGACCCACGCACAATCGTGCGCGGGTCATCTGAAGCCGACGCCCGCCCGAGGGCCTTTATCTCCTGGGTAGATTCTCAAACCCAATGAGGCCACCTAATGAGAGGAATGAGGCAGTGCGAGAGATCCTTTTGCATAGTAAAGGTTCATTCAAGCAGCGGCATAACTTTTCTGAAAAAGTCAAAAAAATGGAAGAGCACAAGCAGTGAGAAAACATGCGACAAAAGGGAGACAACACAAGGAGAGGGAAGCTATAGAAGAGAGGGAGACAACACAAGAAAGGAGACAACACGGTCAATGGGAGGCAGCACAAGAAAAAGGGAAACGACACAAGAAAAGGGGGCGTAACACAAGGCAAGGGAAGCAAAAGTGTAAAGCGTCCTTTGCGTACTTCCGGTGAGGAAATTCTCAACGAGATCTTCCTGGGGCGCCATATTTTCTCCCGAGGCGAAACAGACACAGATTTGAGTAGGGGGCAAAATAGCTTCCGCTACATTCTGACGACGGCAAAGGTACAAAGGGAAACGGCAACGACGTCTGTGCTGGTTGTTTCCCTTACATCCCTTCTTTTCTTAATAATAATAATAATAATAATAATAATAATAATAATAATAATAATAATAATAATAATAATAATAATAATAATAATAATAATAATAATTTTATTGAGAAAGGTGTCGTTCAATGACATTTTCAGCCTGGTCGGAAATGAACGAGAAATGTGCAATGAGCTGTTCTGATCTTTCGTACCATAAGGCTCAAAGCCCTAATTATGATCTAAAAAAACAACAAAATAACAGCACACAAATATCTATGAAAGTAACATTTGCATCTTTTTAACTCATTCAATAGCTGCGGCATCAACAGCTGCGGAAACGTCGTACAGCGTTGCCGCAGTCAACGCAATACGGCGACACTTTCGCAGCTATTGATGCGGGGCGCCTGGGATGAGTTCTGGCATTGTTTTGAAGCACTGGTGTTCAAAGTGATCTTTTGTCTACCATTCAGCATTTACAAAGGTAATCTAGTACGAATTCAGCTATTAGAATTATCGCGTGCAGTAGGCTTTTCTTCGCATTATATCTGAGAACTGAATGACAAATATGGTTTCAAACTCCAAAACAAATACATCCTGATGCAGTTAAGTGAAAGTGTTCCAACTACAGAGGAATCACCTTGCTGTCAGTACCAGGAAAGGTCTTCAACAGGATCATCCTGGAGAGAATGAAGAGCTCCGTTGACCCCCAGCTGAGAGACCAGCAAGCAGGATTCAGGAAGAACCGATCATGTACAGACCAGACCGCCACTCTCCGCATCATCGTGGAACAGTCTCTGGAGTGGAGCTCCCCGCTGTACGTCAACTTTGTGGATTATGATAAAGCATTTGACAGTGTGGACCGAGAGACTCTGTGGAAACTCCTACGACACTACGGTGTACCCACAAAGCTCGTCCGCCTGATCAAGAGCAGCTACGATGGCATGACATGTCGCGTGATCCACGAAGGGCAGTTCACCAGGGAGCTCCAGGTCAGAACCGGTGTCAGGCAGGGGTGTCTGCTGTCTCCGTTCCTCTTCCTACTGGCCATAGACTGGGCCATGAAGATGACCACAGAGCACAGACGAAGTGGAATACAGTGGACACTGTGGACACAGCTTGACGACCTCGATTTTGCAGACGACTTGGCATTACTGTCCCACACTCATCAACAAATGCAGGACAAGACCACGAGGCTTGCTGACATCTCGTCCCAAGTGGGCCTCTCCATTCACAAACAGAAAACAAAGACAATGAGGCTGAACGCAACCAGGGAAGAACCAGTCTTGCTTGCTGGCACCCCGTTGGAGGAGGTGGAGTCCTTCACCTATCTCGGGAGCATCATAGACAAAAAAGCGGCACTGATGCAGATGTCAGAGCACGAATTGGTAAAGCCAGAGCAGCCTTTCTCCAGTTGAAAAAAGTGTGGAGCTCCAGAGAGCTGTCACAACACACCAAAGTCCGGATTTTCAACTCCAATGTAAAAGCAGTTCTCTTATATGGAGCAGAGACTTGGAGATTGACAAAAACCACAGTCAACAGAGTACAGACCTTCATGAACAGTTGCCTTAGAAGAATTTTGAAAATCCACTGGCCAGAGAAGATCAGCAACGTCAGACTCTGGGAGAGAACAGAACAGATAACAGCAGAGAATGAAATTGGGCGAAGAAGATGGGGATGGATCGGTCACAGTCTGAGAAAGCCAGCTTCCAGTATCACTAGGCAGGCATTGTCATGGAACCCCCAGGGAAAGAGGAAAAGAGGTAGGCCGAGAAACTCCTGGCGTCGAGACCTCCAAGCAGACATCAAGAGACTGGGAACCACCTGGAGTAGAATCGAAGGAGAAGCACAGGACAGGAGTTGCTGGAGGTCTCTCGTCGACGGCCTATACCCGGGTAGGGGTGACAGGCGTAAGTAAGTAAGTAAGCAGTTAAGTGAATTCGACATAATACCTTAACCATGTTAAGGCAAAAGACAATAAGCCATGGTTATGAAAAGCGCCAGTTTCATTGTAATACCGTCAATGAAAATATCGTTTTCCACAAAAATGGACTAACAGTGTCTTTTGTAAACCCCAAACGCTCTGCGCCTTTTTGAGACAGGTCTTTTCAAACTGACCTCAACCCTACCATACTTTGATCATTTTACTTGCAAATGTATTGTTCTATATGGGGAGATTCGGGCTCCCTTCCGCGGACAAGGCGCGTCACAACAGGAACAGTGACACCCGACCTACTAAATGACGATGAAAATTGCACACAGCTCTTGTTGGCAAAGAGAAAGCCCGCCATTTACTCAGTTTCACCTTCTCGAAAAAGAACTTAATGACTCTGAAGAATACAACATCGGTTTCTTTAGCTCGCCTCGGGGTGTCTTAACAAATGATAATTTTTTGCTCAAATCAGGCGAATCTAACCGCCGTCGGGGTCAGCGGAGCGTAAAAGCGCACCTGAGCGGCACACGACCGCATCCAGTTCACCTTTTGTGCCCATCGCTTTCTCTCGACTGACAATCTGTTCTCTGCTTTCTACGCAGAGATATACGCTGAACCGCCGTCCACCTGCAAGAGGCATAGATTCTCATGAGCCCCTGCAGTCGCAGGGGCTCATGAGAATCTATGCCTCTTGTTTGCTGCAGGCACTGATGAAAGTCCCTATATCAAACGACACTAGCTGTTTTTCGTGGGAGATTTGAACAAGTCAGTTACATGGTTCCTGTTTTGTTCTGCACAGAGGACTTGCGAGTAGGAGATTTCCTCCAATGCAGAATAAACCGCCTTTTTGGACATTTTATTTGGGTAACGATGGTATTAATGGAACTGTTTTTATAACCTAGTCGAACAATGTGAAAATCAGAATAAAACGTAAACAGACCCCCCCCCCCCCCCCCACACACACACCCCCAACAAAAAAATAAAATAATAATAGTAATAATAATGAAATAATGAATGCAACTTTTAAATAATAAAATAATAATAACAATAATAAGTAAATAATAAAATAAATAAATAAAACCACCACCAATAACACTGACAACAACAACAACAACAACAAATACAACAAGAAAGGGAACTGCAAATCTCGGTGGTAGCTAACAAAATTTGCCACCATCAAGTACTTTCTCATTGTTTGTTCTTTTCAGGCTTCCAGTCCTACCAAAGATCCTAAAGAGGGTGTAGGATCTTTGGTCCTACGGCAGTAAAAGTAATCCTAGGGAGATACTGATTTTGTGTGCCGCGTTCGATATAAAGTTACGTGAACTCCAGGTGGTGGCGAAACAAGATACACACACTTCGTATGTACCGTACCTACACCTACGTAAGGTAATGAAAATTGTGGAATTCTGCTCGCAACTGCAACCGATACACACTTTTTGCATGTGCACCGTCATAAAAAGTTGTACTGAGCACCTCTTCAGTTTGAGAATGATAAAGCAAAATTGGTGTCAGCAAGAGGTATAGATCTTCATGAGCCCCCGCGTTCGCGGGGGCTCATGAAGATCTATGTCTCTTGCAGATGGAAGAGACTGTGTGTAGATTATTGCTACTGCAGAAGTGTAGTGACAGAGGTTTCAAACAGGTGTTGAGGGTGAGTTTTAAATATAGATTACATCGGGGGTAAAAGGAGACATATTCGCCGCATACCGACCGTGATTGAGCAATACCTGAAATGTTCTTTTCTGTGAAAGCAGAAGACGGTGAATCCAGTTTTGTGAACAGCGAGATATTCATTGTACTTCAGTGAAAATCAAGCTTTTCACAACAAGGAAATTACTATATTTTGCAGTAATAGGGCAGATTTATTTCTCTCATCTGGATATGTCGCGTATGCATTAAGAAAACGTGTCTTCTTATTTTATTTTTAGCACCTATTGGAAGACTGGTGTTTTACGATTCAAAGTGAAAATATGGCGCAAATGTTTGACTTTGAGATGATATGGGGGGGGGGGGGAGGGGGGGGGGGTCGGATGACACAAATAAAACACTCGAGCAAGCCCAAAACAGCAACAGCATTAAATCAAAAATACACCTAAGCAACGTGTACCCGATCACATGTGCAAGGGGGACATAAATAGGAAATTATCGTATCTTACACCTAAGCAGCCATCTACGACGAATCATAAACAAGATTGAACGACAGTAGTAAGACTACGTGTGTTTGGGTGAAATTCGCTGGCGGGTTGACCTGCTGGCCGGTTGTCCGGCGTTTTTATCAGTTGTTTGGTTTTAGTCTATGTTTTGTTTTTTTTTCTCAGTGTTAGTTTGAAAACACAATCATTATAACTATTAGTCCTCCAACCCAAGACGTTCTCTCATCACAGGTGTGTGAACAATGGCACCTTAACTCATTCGAGACGAACTGCATCCAGATACGCGGCTGAAGCCGCGTATCTGGATGCAGTTCGTCTCGAATGAGTTAAAGTTTCGCTACCTGGGGAATAGTACACCGACAAAGACAGTCTGCCCAACACACAGAGCTGATTCTGCCAACCACAATCAATTATTCATCAATCTCACGATTACATTCCTCAATAGAACGCCTGCTATCTGCACGGGGCATAGATCCTGTAGAGCCACTCTTTAAAGCAGATCCCGGAGAGAGAGAAGGAGTCCTTTTCGCAAGAGGCATAAATCCTCATAGCCCCCGCAGCTGCGGGGGCTCATGAGGATCTGTGCCTCTTGCAAAGGATGCATGATTTCAGTCTTGAAGATTTTCACGTCTGGCACGCTGACGACTTTTATGCCTCATAATTTATTGTACCACGAAGAGCTACACACCGCAGTAGGATTGACTTTTACGTGTTTCTTGTTGACTTTCTGTATCTGACTTCTCTTCCTGGCTCGTGAGTCGTGAGGTTCTGTGCCTCTGCGCCTCTATATTGGACACGCAGGAGAGTGTCGGGCGTTCAGGCTTCGACTGAATGACAATTTCCAGGTTAGACCAGACTTGGCTGGACGAAGATACCGTACCATAGGCACAGTGCAGTAAGACTGCAGTCTTGAACGTGGCAAACATGAAATGAAAAATGAAAGTTAACCAATTCCCGTTTCCAAATTTCAAATTTTCTACCAATAAAGGTCACACAAAAATGACAGTAAATTGTATGTGGATCAGTAATATAAAGAGTACCTCTGCGATGGCACATGAAAGTAAATCCATTTTTGTGAAAAGCAAGATTTCATTGTATTACAACGAAACACTTGCTTTTCACACAAAATGAACCGATCACATGTATCAACGACTCAGTCTATTGTTGTTTGTGCAGCTCTGCGTCACAAAATAAAACAAAACCGCATAACATCCGATCAAAATCAACTGTACAATCATCATTATTGAAGTGTGACCCGTGTGGAAAAGATTATTATGGAAAGCGACAAGCAATATAAGGATTGACAGGCCTATTTCCCCCCCCCCCCCCCCCCCCTATCAGTCTTTTCCTATAAACACATGCATGGAGCGAGGTGGGGGTAATTCAGTGACAGTAACAGTCTGTAAGGCGTATTAAAATATTCATTGTATTAAAATGAAAATCTCGCTTTTCACATGATTATAAGGACTTCTGTCTTTTGCCTCTACAGGGCAGTACTGAAGAGCGACATTAAACGAAAAGAACAACGGGCTGAAATCTGGCGAGTTGACAGCCCACCGCGGCAGAGATGCATGTAAATTATCTTTTCACTGTGACGCGTGTGTGATGGGACATCAGTTAGCTCCCTTGTTTGGCACCTCTCCTCTCGGCTCGTGTGTGAGACTCCCCAATTTACTTCTTTACCAAAGGCAGCCCATCTGCACGAGGCATAAATACTCATCAGTCCTTTGGGGACCCATGGAGATCTATGTCGAAAAGCGATATTTTTTTATTGTAAGACAATTAAAAGCTGGCCATTTACGAAAATGGACAGTATTTTGTGAAATAATGAAACTCAGTCATGCTTTCACAAAATTAACCTCTTGTCTTTGGCTTTTAGAGGGCAAATACGTATGCGCCTTTTATTAACAAGGTATATATCTATGCGTTTTGCTAACATCCTTATTCATATGCAAGAAAACCTCAGGCGGGAAGTTGGGGGGGGGGGGGGAGGAGGTGGCGTTCAGTCATCGTAACCATCTGGATTTTCATGAGCTCCAGCAAGCTGCGATGGTTCAAGAAAACCTCCATATTTAGATTAGTTTACGTCACTCGCTCGGGATGGCCCTTGATTGGAGTCAGTCCTACAATGGAAACTGCAGGCAGCTACCCGTATGTCGCACCTTCCTGTTCTCACCCCCTACCCCTCCCATTTTTCGCTGTCGCTTTCAGCCACCCCTCCCCGGTCCCTATGGGTCCGTATTGTCACCCACCCTTATCCTGCGACCATCGCTAATAATTGTCTAATTATCTGCGACAATCAATAATCGCGGTCTTTCCAAATCCCGGCCCATCTGAAAAAGAGGCGCATATCCTCATAAGCCCATTGCAAAGGACGATCAATAATCGTTGTCTTTTCGAATGCTATCTGTAAGAGGCATATGCATGAGCCCCCGCAAACTGCGGGGGCTCATGAGGCTCTATGCCTCTTACAATCTATGCCCCCTATTCATAATTACCGCTGATCTTTGTCCTCATTATGTGACTGTTGATTATCGTCGCCCTAACATAATAATTGTCGACGTTATCTTTGCTTGTGAATAATAATAGTCTCTATGCCGGCGAGATTGATAAGAACGGAAAGCCATAAGCTTACACACCGTGTTCAGGTGGTGACCACTGGTGGCAACTACGACACGACATTATGTGTATGGTACATTTCCCCAGTTACTGTCACGCTATATCGATTTACAAACGACGGTTGTCGATTGGTATGTGCCCCCACCCCACCCCACCCCCACCCCACACCACCCCCCCCACCCCCCACCTCTCTCCTCCAGTGTTCACATCACCAGCTAATTCCCGGTATTTTACTGGTTTTTGGAGACAAATGCCGGAAATGAAAGAACAAGTTTAACACAAGTTTTCCATGTGTTTTGTAGTAAATGTTCTGCTGCACCTATGAGAAAAAACAACCTACAACCGGTAGTTTTCAATGTTAACCCATTCAGTCCTGACGCACTACAGCAGCTGCTGCTTTCATTTCCGGCATTTGTCTCCAAAAACAGTAGACACTACTGATTAACTCACTCAGCCCGACGGTCGTATTTCCCAAATTTCGGAGGCGTCATCTAATGACTATGCACCAGTTGCAGGAGATGGATCGACCATGATAATTCAAGGGTAGTGCCAGATTAGCTGCTGTAGTGCGTCAGGACTGAATGGGTTAACATTGAAAACTACTGGTTGTAGGTTGTTTTTTCTCATAGGTGCAGCAGAACATTTACTACAAAACACATGGAAAACTTGTGTTAAATGTAATGAGGCGTTTGCCTCAAATGCTTTGATGTAATGATAAGATTTCCTTCAGGGAAACCTCTCATGTGTCGTGTGTCTTACATATAAAAACCAACCGTGGGGCTCTCTGCGGGTTCTCTCGGTGAAATCGTACTACGCTCGATTCACGTCATTGACAACGATTTCAGACGAGTACCTTTGTATGCCAGTGAACGTAAAACACACACAAACACACACACACACACACACACACACACACACACACACACACGCGCGCGCGCACCTGAAAATTCCATTGTCTGTTTATGAATAATCATTTATGGATTGGTCATAACCGAACAAATAAAAATAGAAAATACATTTGTGTGCTGGTCTGTGATTTTAAACTTTACGGCTTCCAGCCGTAAGGTTTAAAATCACAGACAGGCACACAGTTGCATTCAAGAGTGGCATGTTATTTTTTCCGCTTAGTATTCTGCGAACAAAAACAAGCTTTGTTTAATATCCTGTCCTGCGCTGCGATTTCTACACAGCAAGAATCACCCGGCATTAAATTGCAATTTTACGTCGAGTGAGATTCAAACGGGGTGACCTGGATTAAGGGACCAAGTATCGACGGCCATCTTTTGTTCTGGGTGAGCCCTGAGCGGCCCGACCACCTGCAAATTGCGGCCCACCTTGGCCCAGGCGACGTCCAATTAAGCAGATTAGCCGCCAATAGGATTACGTTTTCCCCTCAATTAGCCTACAAAATGACAGCGACCGAACGTCGCCGCATCAAAACGAGAGCCTAAATCTCTTTGAAAAACGACGGGCTCCGGAGCATAAATACGGCCTCTCGATCGGCCAGGCATTTCCACCTGCAAGGGGCAAAGATCTTCATGAGCTCCTGCGGGTTTTTCTATTTGCAAGAGACACACATAATTATTATCATGATAATCTGTGTCTGACTTGAATGATTATCTATGCCTTTTGCACTGACCACACATAGAACACATTTAATAAAATTCTAGATCGGACTCCCCCCCCCCACCCCCTGACCCAAGAGGCATAGATTCTCACGTGTCCTTGCAGCCGGATGGGGCTCATAATGATCTGTGCCTATTGCTCACTGATCCCACAATCAGACCCACGGAGAAAGTCGAGTTTAGGACTGGGCACTGAAAACAAGCAACATCGTCGATCGGCAAGGCTCTTCATCCACTACGTAGATGGCCTGGCTTTTCTTTGTCCCTTTCAGCAGCAGGGTCTCGTGAGAACCTACGCTTCAGTCTTTCTGGAGAGATCGCGAGCCAACTTATATCCTGGAATTCAGAGAGTCGTCCGAGTTCGAGTTTCAGGACTAAAACAGGTAACATTTTCAACCACAGGCTCAGAATTCAATGACTCCCTCATTTAGAGAGACAGACATAGGAGTGAGTGAGTCCGCGTCCTGCATGCAACAGACACGGATCCCTAGTAAAAAAAAAAAAAAAAAGCCCATGAAAAAAGGTATCAAATTTGTAGACGCCAATGCTGAAATGAATCAAATGTCTAAAAAAACAATGCAAAAATGCATCGAATTTCTAGAAGCCCATGCAGCAATGCACAAAACATTGGACACGTGATTTCATTACATCTGCGTTTCCATCGAGTGTCAATTCGAAAAATAAGTCGAAATCCGGTAAACGAGCGAAACTTACTCATTCCCTTTGAGAATGGACATCATCCGGTTTCAGCTAGCAAGAGGCGTAGATTCTAATGAGCCCCCTCATCCGCGGGGGCCCATGAGAATCTATGCCTCTCGCAGATGGGCCGGTGCCGCTGCCGAGTGACATGAGCAGACAACTCACGGCAGGGCCAATAACTCTCGAGTCTGTAAGCCGATTTGCTGACGCGGGGAAGCAGAAAGTGATCACAAACCGAAATACAGTGGTTATACAATAATAAAAATTGTTCACACGTCACCAAGCATTACAGAACAGCTCGCTGGATAGAAAAGCACCGTGACAGTCCAGAGGTAGTAGTGTTTGGCGGAGGCGAGGGGGCGGGGGCGGGGGGGGGGATGGGGGGGGGGGGAGGGAGACTGTACTCTGCGATTTTAGAAAATACCAAGTACGCAAATGGCTAACGGGCCGAAGTCAGCCGCAGTGGGCCCGTGCACAATCGTGCGCGAGCTCATTGCAGCCAACTTGGGCTCGATGGCCGTTGCGAGCTGGGTACGGCCGAGATTAGTGAGGTCTAAAATATCACACGTAAAGCGGCATTCTGCTAATATTTAAAACAAAACAAAAACTGAGTAACTGTGCGTTGTGGACCTGACAAAAAGCAACGTTTAGGGGCTCATGAAGCTCTATGTCTCTTGCAGATCTAACTCTAGGTCCGCAGTTTGACGGTGAGCTGTGACAGACATAACTAATCACACACCTGAGTGAAGACGGAGACCTTGCCGCATCAAAGAACATATTATAATGTGACGCGTGGCAGGGACAAAGTTTAGGCTTTATACAAATCACCGTCCACAACCCCCCACCCCCCCCCCCCACCCACCCACCCACCCCCACCCCCCCCTCCACTCCACCTCTCTCCCAACCCTCGGGGGGAAAAAATGTTTCTTTGTTCTGCACAAATAATACAAGCAGTCCAGAACGATGCTGCGCCGAGAAGGCAGAAGACAGTCCATTTTTGTGAAAAGATTTTCATTGCATTGCAAAAGCAACATTGCTTTCCACAAAAAAATATACTTGTCTTTTAAATGGAGTTAGATTTTCCCCGAGTGGCAAAAAAATAAATATAATAATAATAATAATAATAATAATAATAATAATAATAATAATAATAATAATAATAATAATAATAATAATATCATTTTACGCTATTTACGTTTGTTTGTTCCGTTGTTTATTTATTTCCCTCCTTCGTTTGTCTCTTCGTCTTGTTGGAACGTGATTTCTTTTCTTTCGTTTCGTTCGTTTCTTCTTATTCTCTCTCCCCCCCCCCCCCCCCCCCCCCCGCCCACCTTTGTGCTCTAAACTATATACACATGTATGTTTTTTGCGTAATTGTATTGCGAATTTTAGTTTCCACACATCATTTTAAATCAATATATGTACGCGAAATACGTTTCAAAACAAACAACTCATAATGCAGTGCCATCCATCGACGTTTCATTGTACAGTGGGAAAAAAGAAAAAACAAAAACTTGCTGCATTGATGGTGCATTGGTTCGTTAGATCAAGCAACTAATCGTATGCGACGAATCAGTGATGTATATGCAGCCTATGTGTTCAAGCCCCCAAATCCCCTTTGTCTGCGAAACACGCACGCAAATCAATCCTAGCAAGAGGTATAGATCCTAATAAGCACCAGCATTTGCGGGGGCTCATGAGGATCTAGGCCTCTTGGAGTCGTGAGGAACTTTGTGTGAAACTGTTTAAAGAGATGTAGGCGTGTGATGTCGCGCAGGAAGGCTGTAGTATAAACTAAACCTTCATAAAGCGCTTTGTCCGAGTAAAACAGACATAAATCAATCGCAGCAAGAGGTATAGATCATCATGACCCCCGCAATTGCGGGGGCTCATGAGGATCTATGCCTCGTGCAGACAAAACTAAAAGGTTATCCTGTCAAACTGATGTGGGGTATAGGCAGCCTATGTATCAACAACAGGGTGATTTTTCGCAGCCTATGTATCAACAACAGGGTGATTTTTCGCAACATTAGCTGCACAACAAGTCCAGCAGTCCCCGTCAATGACATGCTGATCATTTACAGGATTTAGACCTACAGCTGAACCTGTTCTGATGAACCATTTTTATTAAGAAAAAAGAACAGGTCTTCAAAGACAGGTCAATAGAAGTCTAGAAGACCGAAAAGTGTCACTGACTGTCTTTTTAAAGACCATTATTTAGATGCTGCAGCCTCCTAAACGATGTTCTTGAATGACACAGGGCGGATCGGAGGGAGGGGGGTGGGGGGGGCGGGGGGGGGGGGGTTCAGAGCAACCGGACACACCCCCCCCTCCCACTCACGCACCCAAATTTTTTTTTAAATGCTATAACAAAGTCCTCTTGGGGGCACTACCCTTGAATTATCATGGTCGACCCATCTCGTGTGCGTCAGGGCTGAATGGGTTAAGTCAAATCGCCTGGGGACCCAAATTTTCTTTTTTGTTACATCTGAAGTTTGTTCTAGACGAAGTAATTTACATTAGAACGAGTGTTTGTCAGGACCACTCACAAAAGTGTTGTTATATCCGACTTGCCTTATATCCGGTTTTTCTTATGACCTTGTTATAGGCGAGGTCGACTGCACATCAAAAAGGAATGTGCTGCACACTTTTTGACGTCACGCTTACTTTGACGTTTCTTGTCAAACTGCTAGTATGCTTCAGGAAATTCGGCAGGGACCTTCAAGGCGCTAAATTGAAATTTACCAGGATTTTATGCCTTTTCTGGTTTCACCAACGCACCGTAACAAGCAAGCAAACAAAGCATGGCACCCCAGTAGCAGAACGTCTTCGGGCCCACGACGGCCTCAGTGGGCCCGCGCACAGCCGTGCGCGGGCCCACTGCGGCCGTTGTGGGCCCGAGGGACCTTTGTAGTCGCTCTCGTTAGAAACATTGCGTGCGATACTGAAATAAACCGGATGGCCGCATTAACCCCCTCCCCTCTCCTCCCTCCCCTTTTCTTAGAAAAAGATCAAAAGAGCTAAATGATAATGCAATACTAAAGGTCAGTGCTGAATGTTTTCATTCCATTGAGAACTTTGATTTTGTTACAAAGCATAATCAACTTGAAAGTGCACAATGGCGGCATTAGAAAATGTTCCTTGGTCTATGGAATTGTCTATGGTGTGGTAAGAGCAGCAGGTGAGAATACATTCTGTCAACTTATTGAAAAGATTGTTGGGTGTGTCTAAAAGTGCAGTTATAATCAGTACACACTGTTTCCGAAGTCACACAAACGCAAATATGCTCCGTGGAAGCAAAAGACAAGTCCATTCTTGTGAACAGCAAGATTATTGTGATACAATGACAATAATGCTTTTTTTTAAAACGAAAATGGGCTTATTATCTTTTACACAACACAAACATGACGTCTGCTCGGCATTTCGCTGTAAATGAATCCGAAGCTATGTTCATAATTTTTCTTTAACTCGTTCAGCCCCGACAGACCACAGCAAGACATGGATTGAGCATGATAGTTCAAGTGTGGTGCCAGAATAGCTTGGCGCCCATAGGCGCCAAGCTATTCTGGCACCACACTTGAACTATCATGCTCGATCTGTCTCTAGAATTATAATACAGCCCCTTCAGAGGGCGACTTCAACTGAAAATTCGAGGATTTCGGCCCTGGGGCAGAATGTGTTAAAAGTGTAAAACGAGTAACACGCCGGCACTTGTCCGTCAACAGTGGGTCATTGTGTTGTTTTTCACGAACACGTAATGCTTTGTGTGGTTTAGTCATGAAAATGTCTCCTTTCTTTAGTTACACTAGCAGACACACTATATAATTATTTAAATAATTAACCAACTCGTGCGACCGCGTTTCACAAACAAATGTCATACGGCAGTCACGCACACCCTTTTACAACTGCGTGATGCGTGAGTTAGATCGACTAATACAGTTCAAGGGTAGTGCTAGGTCAGCTTGGCGCCTGAAAAGGCGCCAAGCTGATCTGGCACTGCCCTTGAATCATCATGGTTGATTCATCTATGACATCGATATTTTCTATCAACAGGCTCCTCTAAGTGACGTGGCTCTGTCTCGGATGTCAAGAACACAGGAGTACACGAGTCATTAAAACATTAAGTGCGACTTCTGACATGTATTTTAACAAAAGCTCCGATACTGATATGCTCCTGAGGATTTAAGAACTGAGGCCTTGAAGAGGGGTAGGGTTTGCCTTTTTCACACCTGCAACTTGTAATGGCCTTCTCTGATAAAAAGCGCGAAGCACTGATGCACAGAAGAAAAAAAAAAGTGTTTGTTTGGAGACGCAATGGTTCTGCAATGCGCGCTCTTTGTATATTTATTTATTCATTTATTTGTTTATTTACAGTGTACTTCGCTTATAACAAAATCGGATAGGGCAAAGTCGAATATAACAACACGTTTTCTGAGCTCGCAACAGCACTCTATGTAAATCACTTCGCGTATAACACACTTCGGACATAACAAGAAGGGAAAAAAATGGGTCCCGTGGAGATTTGCTACATCCAAAATATAAAGTATTTATATATTTATCTATCTATCCACCTATTACATTTTCTTCTTGACCTTTCATGTGTTGTAAATGGAGAGACGAAACGCACAATCGACTGACTTGCCTTGGATCTGATTTTAGTCATATAAAATAAAAAGCACAAGACTGTAATGGCAGAGCTCCCTTCAGGAAACAAAGTCGCACATCAGTGATTTGGTGCATTAAATACATACAATTAAACTGTCCTAAATTCAAGATAAGAACAGAGGATTTTTGTCAATAACAAGTATACAAGTAAATAATATGCGCAAATTTGACACAATCGTCGAATTAAAAGGGCGGGCAGACATGCGATGCATCGCATGTCTGCCCGCCTTTTTAATTTCAATGATTGTGTCAGATTCATGCATTCTTTTGACCTACTTGTCGTGTACGAAAAATCGTTCGTATGTGGCTGCTGGTGTCTGTGATCTTTGGAGTTCGAAAATCCCAAGTAAGAAAAGGGCATCGGGCTGACGTCGACCAAAGTGGGCCCGCCCACACCCATGCGCTGGCCCACTGCAGCCGACATCGACATGAGGACCTTGGTTTACTGGGTCCAAAATCACATACACTAACACACAAATTTGTTACAGAAGTTCTAGTAGTCTGATACAGGGCTGTTACCGTGGAGTTTCAAGTCTGAAAACTCTTCCCAGTGTCTCAATACACCCCTCTTCTACAGGAAATACAAAAACAGATCAGGAAAAACTGTCCGATCGGTAATTGTTTTATCTGTGACCTTTTTTTTAAAAAAAAACTCTATCAGTGGACCATATTTTGTTGGAAGCCCAAAACAAATAAACAATATTGTGTTCCCGAAACTACAGACTCCCAATTTACAAATAAAAAGGTGTGTTACGCAATGAATATTTGCATCTATAAGTGGAGGAAATATCAACTTTTTAATTTTTTCTTGTCCGGGATTTCAATCCACTGTTTTCGTAGAAACACGCGCGATTTCGACCTACTTCCGATTTCCGTACAACGTCTATTAAGTCTAACGCACAGTAAGTCCATTTTGTGACTAGCAAAACGTTCTTTCTATTACAAATGAAAATTCTTTTTGTGACAAAAATGTCTTTTGTCCTCATAGGACGGATTCTGGTGGTAGGTGGGTAAACGTATATGGATGTATTAGCCAAAAGGTGAAAAATCACATACCAGCACAAACACACGACTGTTTCAAGATGGAAAGACGGAAAATTAATGAATGTTGGATCTACTGTTAATTGGAGTACATTATGAATTGGGAATTTTTCTTTTAATAGACGGTTTCCGAAAGTCAGAAATATGTAAACAAAAAATGTACGAGTTTTGTCGAAAACAGTGGATTAAAAAAGTAAGGACAAACATGCAATATCACATGTTTGTCCGATATTTTAATCCACTGTTGTTGCTTTTTTTTTTTTTTTTTTTTTTTTTTACGAAACACGTGCAATGTTGACCTACGTTCGATGAAACAGTGGATTAAAAGGCTGGACAAACATACGATAACGCATGTTTGTCCGGGCTTTTTATCCACTGTTTTCGTTGAAAAAGTACAATTTGACCTGTTTTTGCCGATTTCTATTCTGTTTCTGACGTCTGTTTTCTGGTATAATGCCGTGAAGCGATCCCTTTGCACGGTCTCAATAACGAGGTTCGATATACCGAGAAGTCATGCAGATATGACGCATTTTCAGAGGTTATCCATTTCAGTTATATAACAAACTGTAGATGTAACATCCAGCTGAATCGGCAGTTTGTTATATATCAGTTTCACTGTATTTTAAATAACTTTTGATATGCATACATTACAAACTATGTCAGGATTAGAATCAGGAACCAGTTGCACAAGCAAGCTTAGTCCTGCACCAGCCACTAAGCTGGTGCAGGACTAAGCTCGCTCATGCAACTGGCTCCAGCTTCGGAAGTTATATTTAAAGTTTGTTCACGTACGAGTGCAGTGACATTAAATAAATAAAAAAAAAAAAAAAAAAAAAAAAAAAAAAAAAAAAAAAACTCCGCCAAGGACGAAACATTACAACAACAACAAAAAAACAGAAAAACTGGAAAACACCTGCTGTGGATTTTGCACATAAACAAGTCGGATATAAGAAAACGTCAGACAGCTATACAACAACACTTTGCATAGGTCCGCGGAACAAATGTTTTTCCTATGCAAACTATTTTCCTTACAAAAAACAACTTAAACAAACAACAAAAAAACCACTTCGGATATATAACAGTATGAAAGTGTGAGTCCGTAGACGATTTGTCATATCCCGGCGAACTTCGCTTTGCGTAAACTCACAAGCACTGTAACAGCCTTAATGTGCAGCTTTTGCAACAGAGCATTCACAACGATAATGCCAAGCTAGTTGAAAGGTACAGTTTCAGTTTTACAACACACGGTCCTACGTCAAACTGTGGCCGAGATAATTTCATGTCAACGCTATAAAAAAAATCTTGTAGCAACGGATAATATTCAACAAAAATCTCACTTTTTTAGAACGCACCTCACAGAATCACCTCAGTAGCAACGCTGAGCAATTTCAAAGAGTTTCAAAGACCTCGGCTGTGTGTTTTTCTACAAAGAATAATACCTGAAAGCGTTGTAGGATCAAGAAGAATATTAGAATCTTACATAAAATATGCCAGTCTGTAAGAGGCGTAGATCCTCATGAGCCCCCGCAAATGCGGGGGCTCATGAGGATCCACGCCTCTTGCAGTTGCCTTGTGTGCTTTTAGTCTTGCGGCAAGGCCGGGGCCCGTTTTGCGGTTAATAAAGGATGGGTACCCAGAAGGTGTACAGGGCACATAGAGTTGTGACTGGGGCAGTGGCGTGATATGATCAAGGTTTCGGGGGACTGAAAGACTCGTCAGGGAGGTGCTAATCTGCGGGATTCTTGTCACAATCATAAAGTGCGTGAAGGAAAGTGGCGATTAGGATCGTGAGGAAAATGTGTGAGTTACAGCTGCTTACAACCTAGCCCTGACTAGAAACACAGCCATGGCAACAAAACAAGCAAAACAAAATTACTACACAGCCCTGAGTAGAAACATAGACTTGGAAACAAGCAAACAAGCAACTAAATAATAGCAAGACAAACGAACAAAGCAACAAACAATCAAACAAAGAGAAACAAGAAACAAGCAAACAAACACACAAACGCACAAGCAAACGAACTGAAGGAAGAACAAACGTATGGACAAAAGAACAAGCAAACAAACAAACGAGCGCTCGAAATAAACAAATTAACAAACGAAGAAAAGAAAGTCAGCAAAGGGAATAAGAAAAATCCCAAAACAATTCAATAAGATTTTCAAGATTTTCCAGCTAATAAAGCAAAACAAATTGCACGTGTGGAATGTGTGTGCAACGGTGCACATTTCATATGCAGAACAGTAAAAATGACTTGGGGTGGTGGGGTGGGATTCATTGCAGATATGCTGCTTATGTTCATTCTCCTTTCTTTGTTTGTTTGTTTGCTTGCTTAGACCTACCGAAGTTTAGGTATATATATATATATATATATATATATATATATATATATATATATATATATATATATATATATATATATATATATATATATATATGTATATATATGTGTGTGTGTGTGTGTGTGTGTGTGTGTGTGTGTGTGTGTGTGTGTGTGTGATGGTGTGTGTGTGCGTGTGTGTGTGTGTGTGTGTGTGTGTGTGTGTGTGTGTGTGTGTGTGTGTGTGTGTGTGTGTGTGTGTGTGTGTGAAATTTGTGTGTAGCCCAACTTGAACAAAACAAACAACCAAAACAAAAACAAAACAAAACAAAACAAAAACCAAACGCCTGTATTTAGGGCTATGGCATTCCCAAATTTCACATAAGTAAACTGTGTTAGTGAAATTTGTGAATGGTAACGGCATAGCCCCCCAAACAACAGGCCTGTTTTTAGGGCTATGGCGTTACCTTCACGAATTTTACATATGTAAACTGTGGTAGTAAATATGTGTGTTTCAGAGAGAGAGAGAGAGAGAGAGAGAGAGAGAGAGAGAGAGAGAGAGAGAGAGAGAGAGAGATGAAAGAAGCGTATAGAGCTGTGTTTACCTTTTCACCGTCCGTCGTCGCCGTTTTGTGGCATACATGGTCTTTATCACCCAGTCCTCCACCATCAATACACACCTTGCTACACACACACCTCCACGACCACAGCCCGTACACCCTTTGATCCCAGCATGCGGGACACACGGTCACTCTACTCCGGTTCCTTTCTGTCAAACCATTCACTCAAGCTAGTCACGAAACTAGTCAGTTTGCACTGTACACTTTTATTTTTTATACTGGCTCCGTCAGTATTAACTTGACAAGAACTAAAAACAGATTGAACAAGTCACTTCTTTATGTCACTGAGATTCCTTATAAGCTAACACTTACGAAAACCCGACAAATTTGCTGATACATTAAAGAGACAGCGCAGTATAAACCTAGAGCTCTGCGTGTTTACAAAACATAGACTAATTATGCTCATTTAACACGAGTCGCGCAGCAGAGAAATCCCTGTCACTTGGCGCGGAGTAGCTTTCGCCGTATACACAACACCATGTTGTGAAATTTAGTACCGAACGAACACAGAAGAAGTGGTCATTTTTCTTTCTTTTTTCCTTACGAATATTCCATTGCCCTGTGGGGTCGACAGCTCGTCAGTGATGAAAATTTTAAATGACCCGGGCCGGTGCTATAGCAGACAGCGTCAGCCCCCGTGGCATATGATTCATATAGCATTAGCCCCTGGACAAGCACGCTACCGCCCGTCTCTCATCCCCCCGGCACGCGAGCCTGTCACTCGCACCCATGGCCCCGACCCGTCAGGCACTCGCCACGCCCACTCTGGCCCCGCCCCCTCGCTCTGCTGTGCACTGGAGCCAATAGCAGACAGCGCCGGCCGCTCAGGGCACAGCGAGGGCAAACGTCAAGTCTTCATGTCATAATTGAGAGATCACAAGTTGCGGTCGAGACTGAGGCGCTCAGTTTTATCGCGAGCTGTGCGGCCCCACGAGCAAATGGTCCTCGGACAAACGTCGGCGATGTTGGCCCGCGCACACTTAGATGATGTGCGCGGGTCACATCGAGTCAGTCGCGGTCGACGTCGGTCCGCGGAGGACTTGTCAGTGACTATGACTTGACCTGAAAAGCGAGGTCGAGTGACGACGGACTCACATCATACTTTTCCAGGAAAGTGTATCAGTGATGTAGTGTCTGTTCCGGCAACTACTTTAGCAAAAGAAGGTTGACAAGTTACTGTCAATTGACGCAAAGTGTTAAAAACGTATTTCTGTACCGTACCGAGCTTGTGAGACTGTCACAGTAATTCGGTGTGCACGTGCGGAGAGCCACATAGGTGACTGAACTGCCGGTCATTTTAATCTTCATCAGTGTGTCAGCACTACTAAAAGCCATCGGAGATGGATGGACCGTGACCGGCACTCAGTGAAGCCAGGCAGTGCTTGATCAGCTCGACGACGTCTTTTAAATTTTAGGACTTTGCAGGTCAATCAGCAGAGGCGGACGGCAGTGTTTCAGACCGCCGCCCCCCCCCCCCCCCCCCCCCGCCTCCCCCCCCCCCCCCCATGAAAAAAATGCTATAACAAATTCCCTTTTGGGGATATTTGGACCCACCCCACCCCCATCCCCCCCACCCTTCCACGTTTTTTTTTTTTTTTTTTATTTTTCAGCCCCTGGAACGCGGCAAGGTCTAGCGTCGACTGAATTTTGATCATTCGATAATACTGTTTGTGGTGGTGTGGGGGAGAAGGGATCAGGGGGAGGGGTAGAGTGCCGTACTAAATTTTTTTTTTTTAACATCCCGATCCTCCCCCTCCCCGGCCCCTCCCATATAATCCAACCTACACACAAGCCCATAGGTAGCGGACTCACAGAAGATATGAAAATCTAAATTTACATACGGAGCATACCTTCTGCAGGCCTGCCTTAAAGTACCATTACGCCGCGCAAATCTTACATTTGCGGTTATGCCTTGTCGACACTCCTAATAAATATTTTACAGCAGTCTGGATACGCAGCAAACACAAACACGAAAACACACTTTCTTTATTGTTAGCGTAAATCTATTTTTAGCTGTTGTTCGTACAGACAGTGTTTTATTTATAGAACGGAGCGTAACCCTTATCATTCGGAATACACCTGTGTGTGAAATAAGTTTCACTAAAATAGTTCAAGGGCAGTGCCAGAAAAGCTTGGCGCCTCTAGGCGCCAAGCTATTCTGGCACTACCCTTGAACTAAAGCCATTGGTCTATATCCTTATCTGTAAGTACTATAATGTAGCTTGCATATGGCAGTGGAACCCCCAGGGAAAGAGGAAAAGAGGCAGGCCGAGAAACACCTGGCGTCGAGACCTCCAAGCAGACATCAAGAGACTGGGAACCACCTGGAGTAAAATCGAAGGAGAAGCACAGGACAGGAGTCGCTGGAGGTCTTTCGTCGACGGCCTATACCCTGGCAGGGGTGACAGGCGTAAGTAAGTAATATGGCAGTGTACAAATTTGAAGCTTTTAGCCTCAGTATGAAATGGGTTAAGAAGATGTTTGCTGTACTTTGTCTAAATGTACTAGACCTGTGTGTAGCGTTTCGTAACCATCCGTTGCAGAAGCGTTTCGTAACCATCCGTTGCAGAAGCGTTTCTTTGAACAGTTACAGCGGCAGTGGACTTTTAACACATTCGCGTTATGCCGCGTATCCGGATGCAACACGCCTCGACTGAGTTAGTTTTGCGTAATTTCAGCATTGGCTAGGAACCGATATGGCGTAGTCAGGCAGGGTCCCACCTCCTTCCGACATATATTTACCCCCTTCACACTGTCATTTGCAGACCTTGAAGTTGTCACCCTGTCTATGCCTGCTCTGAAAATCTTCAAGTGGAACGCCGATTCCTGAAGATAACTGGCAGAGGACAAGCGCAGCTTGACTCCACCCAGGCGTGACCCTTCCTGCCCAGCGTAAATTTCCACCCAAATTTTGACGTGAATCTGCACGGTGCAAATCTACCAGCATATAAATAACCAGCATGTATCCACACATGCATGAATCGACGCAGTTGAGAAATCTTGCGGAATATTGGCTGCACAAATATACAAAGTGTACATTCACGCCTTGGCAGATTTTAGCTGGGTATATTAGCGTTGGGTAGATTTCTTTCTAAACACAGCGAAGTTGGCCCCGTCAGCGTAAGAAACTACATCTAATCTGGTCGTGGGGCGGACAGAGTCGCAAAGTGAACAAATTGGTCGGGTGCAGGTTACGGCTGGGGGTACTAGAGGAGCTTTAGATTCTCAGCCACATAGCCCGAAAGAGCTTTCGGTCCCCGATCACTGCATGTGCAAGGGAGACATAAATAGAATAAGTACCTAACTAGCCTCGCGCTGGGACCATACGGCGTTGAGGCGCGTCCCCTGGGTGGTGGATAGGGGGTCCCTCGTGAGAGGGGTGCACCGAATGAAATAAGGTGCCGTGAACCAACATGGTCTAAGGGAAGGTGACCCCGACAGAAAACCCCTGGTCCTCCTAGTAAGGGGGTTGGGCGTGGGGGTAGCTTCCCCACCCTGCAAAAAAGGAAATAGCTACAAAAACGCCGACGAAAAGACTAACAGTAATTCCTTTCCTGGAGGAGGAAGGTTCTTCTACTAGAAGACTTATGACGTCCTGTGGTGAAAGCCGGAAGTCTTCGGAAGCCACAGGACCGAGCCGCCTCTCTCTATCCAGAGATACAACCATGGGCACATGGAACGTCAAGACCATGTACCAGAGCGGCAAGGCCGCCCAGATAGCAGCGGAAATGCAAAAGTACAACCTTTCCCTGCTAGGCATCAGTGAAGCCAGATGGACGCAGTCTGGCCAGAAAAGGCTGTTAAGTGGGGAGATGATTCTGTATTCAGGTCATGAAGAGGAGAATGCCCCCCATACAGAAGGAGTAGCACTCATGCTGTCACCAGTGGCACAGAGAGCGCTGATGGGCTGGGAACCTCTTGGGCCAAGAATTATAACAGCAGCCTTTAGAACCAAGAAAAAGCTCAAGCTGAACGTCATCCAGTGTTATGCGCCCACCAATGACAGTGACGAGGAAGAGAAACAAGAGTTCTACGACCAACTCCAGAGTGCCGTGGACAAATGTGCGGAGCGAGACATCACCATCGTCATGGGCGATTTTAATGCCAAAATAGGGGAGGACAACACCGGATACGAAGAGGTGATGGGGAGACAGGGACTAGGCTCGGAGATGAGTGAGAACGGGGAGAGGTTTGTAGACTTTTGTGCTCTAAACCGACTTGTCATTGGAGGCAGCATCTTCCCACACAGAAGAATACACAAAGCAACTTGGGTCTCACCTGACCATACAACAGAGAACCAAATAGACCATATCTGCATTAGCAAGAAATTTAGAAGATCCCTTCAAGATGTTCGAGTGAGGAGGGGAGCAGATGTCGCCTCAGACCACCATCTGCTTACCTTAAGAATGAAGCTCAAGCTAAAGAAAAGCCGCACAGAGACAAGAAGAAGACAGCGCTATAATGTAGGCCTCCTGAGAGAAACTGGAGTTAGAGAAGAGTTCAAACTGGTGCTGTCCAACCGGTTTCAAGCGCTACAGGAGCTAGTAAATGAAGAGGAGGCGGTCACCACAGAGCAGCAGTGGAAGGCAGTTAGAGAGGCGCTGAACTCAACCTGCAAAGAAAACTGTAGGGTTCAGGAAACACCACCACAAGGACTGGCTGTCGGCACAGACCTTGAAGAAGATAGAAGCGAGGAAGCAGAAGAAAGCAGCGGTCAACAACAGTCGCACGAGAGCAGCCAAAGTAAGGGCACAGGGGGAATACTCGGAAGCCAACCGCGAGGTGAAGAGGAGTATCAGGGCAGACAAGAGGGCCTACACAGACAGACTGGCAGCAGAGGCAGAAAAGGCAGCAGGCAGCGGCAACATGAAACAGCTCTACGACATTACCAGAAGATTGTCGGGTAAGTATGGCCATACAGAAAGACCAGTAAAAGACAAAGAAGGCAAGCCTATTGCAGACAGAGCAGACCAACTCGACAGATGGGCCGAGTATTTTGAAGAGTTACTGAACAGACCTAGCCCACCCGACCCCCCCGACATCCAGCCGGCAGAGACCGACCTACCCATCAGCTGTGACAGACCCAGCCGGGAAGAGATCAGAAAAGCAGTGGCATTTTTGAAGAATGGCAAAGCAGCAGGGCCAGATGGCATCCCAGCGGAGTCACTGAAAGCAGACCTAGAGACAACAGTTGAGATGCTGTACCCACTGTTTGGAAAGATCTGGGAAGAGGAGGTGATGCCAGCTGACTGGAAGGAGGGGTACCTAATCAAGCTTCCCAAGAAAGGCGACCTCAGCAAGTGTTCCAACTACAGAGGAATCACCTTGCTGTCAGTACCAGGAAAGGTCTTCAACAGGATCATCCTAGAGAGAATGAAGAGCTCCGTTGACCCCCAGCTGAGAGACCAGCAAGCAGGATTCAGGAAGAACCGATCATGTACAGACCAGATCGCCACTCTCCGCATCATCGTGGAACAGTCTCTGGAGTGGAGCTCCCCGCTGTACGTCAACTTTGTGGATTATGAGAAAGCATTTGACATCGTGGACCGAGAGACTCTGTGGAAACTCCTACGACACTACGGTGTACCCACAAAGCTCGTCCGCCTGATCAAGAGCAGCTATGATGGCATGACATGTCGCGTGATCCACGAAGGGCAGTTCACCAGAGAGCTCCAGGTCAGAACTGGTGTCAGGCAGGGGTGTCTGCTGTCTCCGTTCCTCTTCCTACTGGCCATAGACTGGGTCATGAAGATGACCACAGAGCACAGACGAAGTGGAATACAGTGGACACTGTGGACACAGCTTGATGACCTCGATTTTGCAGACGACTTGGCATTACTGTCCCACACTCATCAACAAATGCAGGACAAGACCACGAGGCTTGCTGACATCTCGTCCCAAGTGGGCCTCACCATTCACAAACAGAAAACAAAGACAATGAGGCTGAACGCAACCAGGGAAGAACCAGTCTTGCTTGCTGGCACCCCGTTGGAGGAGGTGGAGTCCTTCACCTATCTCGGGAGCATCATAGACAAAAAAGGCGGCACTGATGCAGATGTCAGAGCACGAATCGGTAAAGCCAGAGCAGCCTTTCTCCAGTTGAAAAAAGTGTGGAGTTCCAGAGAGCTGTCACAACACACCAAAGTCCGGATTTTCAACTCCAATGTAAAAGCAGTTCTCCTATATGGAGCAGAGACATGGAGATTGACAAAAACCACAGTCAACAGAGTACAGACCTTCATGAACAGTTGCCTTAGAAGAATTTTGAAAATCCACTGGCCAGAGAAGATCAGCAACGTCAGACTCTGGGAGAGAACAGAGCAGATAACAGCAGAGAATGAAATTGGGCGAAGAAGATGGGGATGGATCGGTCACAGTCTGAGAAAGCCAGCTTCCAGTATCACTAGGCAGGCATTGTCATGGAACCTCCAGGGAAAGAGGAAAAGAGGTAGGCCGAGAAACTCCTGGCGTCGAGACCTCCAAGCAGACATCAAGAGACTGGGAACCACCTGGAGTAGAATCGAAGGAGAAGCACAGGACAGGAGTTGCTGGAGGTCTCTCGTCGACGGCCTATACCCGGGTAGGGGTGACAGGCGTAAGTAAGTACCTAACTAGCCCCGAGGCCCAACAGCTGGAGATGGATCGACCATGATAATTCAGGGGTAGTGCCAGATTAGCTTGGCGCCTGATGACGCCAAGCTAATCTGGCACTGCCCTTGAATTATCATGGTCGATCCATCTACAGCAACTGATATTACTCAATCGGTGACACCTCCAAAATTTCGGAAATGCCACCTTAGGGTTAACCCATTCAGCCCTGACGCACTACAGCTGGAGATGTGTCGACCATGATAATTCAAGGGTAGTGCCAGATTAGCTTGGCGCCTGTCGGCGCCAAGCTAATCTGGCACTGCCCTTGAATTATCATGGTCGATCCATCTCCTGCAACTGGTGCATAGTCGTTAGATGGCACCTCCAAAATTTGGGAAATACGTGCGTCGGGTTGAATGAATTAAATGGGTTAGCTTACCAGTCTCTCAGCCATCCCTTCAGTTTGCAAAAAAAGGCATAGATAGATTCTCGTGAGCCTCGACAGAAAGCGCTACGGTCAGCCATAGGGTTAACTCTTTCGAGACGTGCCGCATCCTGATTCGCGGCGTAAAGCCGCGAATCCGGGTGCGGCGCGTCTCGATAGTGTTAAAAGGAGGCGGTTACTGGGATTATGCGTGTGATTAAAACCGCGCTAGTGGCTGACCTGCCGGTGCGCCGGTCACATGACAAAAGCACATAATACCGCCGTACGTTGTATGACAAAAGCCTGTATGTCCATTATTCAGAAAAGCGATATTTTCACTTTTATAAAATGAAAATCTAGCTTTTCTATAAACATATTTACATAATGGGTTTTCCCAAACGTCGGCAGAGTAGCTCTCAGCCAGTCTATGCAACACAAGCTGCAGGAGGTACAGTAATACGACCCGGGTCGGCGTCTATTAACCACTGATAGCGGACCTGTCAATATGTTCAAGTGGTCTCTATTAGTAGTAGTGTGTTTGTTTGTCTGCGTGCGTGCGCGTGAGTGCGTGTATGAGTCTATAAGCGCAGCACCTCCCTTGAATGAATGATTGTATGCATTTCTGAATGGAGATTGTGTATAGATTGTTTACAGAGTGCGTTGAATTTTTGTTTTGAATGTTTTATACTTTTAGTAAATTGCGTTTCTGTAATTAGTTATTTTTGTACAATTAGCTTGTGTTAAAGCTCTAATTTCTGAGGTTAGGAGCTGTACAAGTACTCATTATTATTATTATTATTATTATTATTATTATTATTATTATTATTATTATTATTATTGTCGGCAGTCAAGGGGTTAGATAAACGTCTTTTTCACCGAAAGGTATCGTCAGCAGCAGTCGAAGGTTAACCCACTTAACCCCAAGGAACATTTTGGAAGTGTCACCTAAACGACTATGTACCAATCCAGACCAAAAAGGTGACTGCCAAGCGTGTAAACAGTTAGTCTCCAAATTCGAGTTTGCACTGCCGTGAACCTAAAGGGAGCATGAGCATCGCGCTATTCTACGGTTATTCTACGCCGCAGTGCCGGGACGGTCGTCGAATCACACGTGTTGACAGCCATGGGTGTTTTGTTTTGGGCTCGGTGGTCGCGATTTTATCCCGGCTGCGTAAACATAGCAGCATAGAGGCAACACTAGCCACCAAGATACATACAGTACATTTAGCTTCTCACAAGCCCCCGCACGCTCCGCGGAACTCATGAAGATCTATGCCTCTTGGGGAGTTTTGTCTTTGGTTATGGGCGAACATTGCTAGGCAGTGAATGCCATCCGTCTGATGTAAAAACAAGAATATATTATCCTCGTGACAGTATGCGGTAACGGTGGAATGAATGTTTCTTGATAGGTTCATTTGTCTCTGTGCACATCAGATGGAACAGAGAACCTTCTGCCATACCATCTGACGGCAGTTCCGATGAAAGCGGCCTTCAAGGCAGGCTAAAGCCTTGTACTGTCCCCAGCCCTCAACCAAATAATAGCCCTGTCCAAGACCATTTTAGTATATATTTAATTTTTTATTTGTAACCTGGCTTTTAAATTTCTGCCCGTATATGTGCCTCAGCAGATACAAGTATATTCCGTAGTGAACCCGACTCTGTCTGTACCAGAACGAAAGAGGGGGGGGGGGGGGGAAGTGTGCTCATTTATAATATGGCCATTGATGTAGGTTACTAAAAAACAAAAGAAACGGCTGAAACTCACAGCAAAACACAATAGCCCATCTCGCTCCCTTTCCCCCACCCAGCCTGGAAATTAAAATTGTGTGAACTGAAAAAGCAAAACTTAGGCACAGATTCTCATGAGTCACGGTCCTGTAACTTGCTTGGCGGACATTTGAGGATCTATGCCTTTTCTCATCTGTAGAAAGGACCACTATCACACTGAATTAATACACTCAATGATAAACACCTCCTGTCTGGAATAAACATAGATCCTCATGACGCCCGCAGATACGAAAGCTAATGAGAATCCTGACTCTTGCCTGCCTCTATCATTATGCTGGTCCTTACATACAAGAAGCTGCGCGAGCTGATTCAGTGATTGCCTTCCGCCATTGTATTAGAGGCGATGACAGCAATTATAAACAAACCGTTCTGGACAGAAACCGAGAAGAGCGCGAGCTCACATTCCATCGAATCAAAATGATTAGGTTTTTCTGAGTCTGAGTTAGAACTGTAAAATGCAAAGAAGTACCGAACGGAGAAAGAAACACGCTTAGAAAAGACGGGTACAACACAATTTATTAATATGCCACATTCCTTCTGCCAATGAAGATAAGTAGCGGCTAATCTCTCTGTTTGTTTGTTTGTCTATTTTGACAAAGGGTATTTACCCGAAATATTAGTAAATTGTGTTGTACCCGTCTTTTCTAAGCGTGTTTCTTTCTCCGTTGGGTACTTCTTGACTATGTACCAGTTGCAGGATACTGATCGATGCTGATAATTCAAGAGTAGCGCCAGATTAGCTTGGCGCCATCAGGCGCCAAGCTAATCTGGCGCTACCCTTCTGCTGTGCGGCGTCGGGGTTAAATGGGAGAAAAGCGCAAACGTCAAGGGGAAACCGGTGTGACAGCTAGGAGGGAATGTCCGGGCCCCTTTGATGTCCTTATATAGTGACTGTTTGCTATGATTCGTTACCCACTGATACTAAGAGATACCCATTGAACCTCGTGCCCTATGGAATGACAGTGGACTTTTGCCGGCGCGAAGTCGGACCGCTCTAAAACGATTCGCTGCCAAACTGTCATTCATTCTCACAAAGCGATCATACCTCGTGCCATCAAAAACTCACTGTCATTCCCTCGTGAATGACAGTGGGGTTTTGCGGACGAGAGGTATGACATGAGCGGAAGTGGAATCATGAAAGGAGCGAATTGAACAAGGGGTTTCATTTTTTAAAAGGATGAAAAAGCATAGCTGCCAAATTTAATTTTTACCTTTGCCGAATTGACATATAAAAGAAACGAAGAGAAGGAAAGAAAACAAGATGGGACGAACCATAACCCACAAACTCCCTTCTATATGAGAGTTGTCCTCGCTGTCAATGGTCTGTACCTTTTGTCTTTGACCTGATTCTTATGTTGAATTATCTCCTATTGAAAAAGTCTCGCAGATCTGCCAATGCATTAGTGAGTTCTGTAAGGGGAGCAGGACATACGTCATTTGTCATGACGAAAGTTTTAGTTTTATACGTAATTTTATATTTTACGTGATATGAGTTTCACTTTCGCTTCATAGGCTTGAGAAAACGGTGACAAAACTGGAACTTCACGGTACAATTTCAGTCTTGCTATAATTTGTGTGAAAGCAGGTTGACTTTACCTTATACTAAGTACACGGGTCACCTGCACGCTCTTCAAAGCGCGTCGATGTGTGTGTGCGTGTTAGTGCGTGCGTGCGCGCGCGCGCGTTCCAAACATCTCCAAGAAGGATAGGTCCTCCTGCGCCTGGAGGGCGCATGAGGATCTATTCCTCCTGGAGATGCGCGCATGTTTGTGTGTGTGTGTGTGTGTGTGTGTGTGTGTGTGTGTGTGTGTGTGTGTGTGTGTGTGTGTGTGTGTGTGAGAGAGAGAGAGAGAGAGAGAGAGAGAGAGAGAGAGAGAGATAGAGAGAGAGAATGACGTCATATTTAGAGTATTATGGCAGTGTCTGCGTGGTGACGGAACTGCCTCTTTTACGTCACCGCCACTGTCTGACTTTCTCTAGAAGGAAAGGTTTTCAGTGTTTTAATTCTTTTCTGAAAATAATTATTTTTTTTACTAAAGAAGATGAAAGGATACAAAGCTGGCTAACGAACTCATTCAATGTCTTTATCCAAACTGGCAATAAACAAAAGTTCAAGTAAATATGACAAAAATTACGGACTTTAATCTGGGTCGACCGACTTCCTATAAACGGTTGTTTATGTCTTCAATGAGACATTCAATTACAGTATGCTCAAAGGCTCTCTTAGCCACCCACTTAGGAAAGTATTTCGCCAAGTTTCAAGCTTGTGTGTACAGAAATGTCGGAGATTCTCTTGTTTACATACATACGCACACACTACATACGCACATACATACATACATACATACATACATACATACATACATACATACATACATACACACACACACATACATACATACATACATACATACATACACATACATACATACATACATACATACATACATACATACATACATACATACATACATACATACATACATACATACATACATACATACATAATACATACATACATAACAAATGTACGTTCAGCAACGAGGTTAGCGTAACATACTATTTTCATCTTGTTACTTCAAGTGTTAGAGGTTTAGCCTGCCCGCCTTTGACATCATGGACATGCTATTAAATTCGCCCCACAGCGACCCGTCCTAAAAAGTCCCTTCTATAAGAAACTTAAAAAGAAAGAAATAGAAAAAGAAAAATGGAAGAGAATATTTATCAGTGAGCTTTATTCTTTAAAAAAAAATTATCAAATATGTTTTTCTAAAAAGAATAAATAATTTGTTTTAAAAAGGTAGGTCGGCCACTCGTGGGACAATAGTGTTGACGATTATTGTAAAACCCAGGATCATGTATCCGCATAGCTGCTAACTTAATTCTTGCAGTCGGCGAACTTTTAGCCAAATCTAAAACTATTGTATAAATTTTTTTTCTTATAAATTAAAAAGACGAAAATCGAAATCGTATTAACCCATATCATACTGAGGCTAAAAGCTTCAAATTTGTACACTGCCATATGCAAGCTACATTATAGTACTTGCAGATAAGGATATAGACCAATGGCTTTAGTTCAAGGATAGTGCCAGAATAGCTTGGCGCCTAGAGGCGCCAAGCTACTCTGGCACTACCCTTGAACTATTTTAGTCAAACTTAGTTGACACACGGGTGTATTCCGAATGATCAGGGTTAACCTCTTCACTCTCAGCAAACGAGCCCAAGGACAAACGGATACAAAATGGCGTCAGCAAGAGGCAAATGCGGGGACTCGTGAGGATCTATGTCTCTTGCAACTGGATTGTGATGAAATCTTCTGGTCAGTCAGGGATTTGACACCCACCACAGCTCTGACTCCAACTCCTGTCAGTATGCGGGCGTCAAGATGCGTGCACAGATAACGCACAACAGATCAGTCAATAAACCTATTTCCGCTAAGCTGGAGACGGATCGGCGGTGTGAGTCCAAGGGTACTGCCTGATTAGCTCGGAGCCTCTAGGCGCCAAGCTAATCAGGCACTACCCTTGAACTATTATGGTCAGACTCTCATCGTGGGAGCGAAAATATTCTGACACCACCCAGGAACAATCATGGTCGATCTATCTCCTGTTGCATCAAGGCTATATTCTTTTCCACTTAATTCTTGACTTGGGGCGGCTGTTTGGCTGTGAACATGAAAGGGCAAAAGGTGCGTCAGTAATTCTCCGTTCCGCCCCTGTGAGCAGCCAGGTGAGCGGGCTAATCACATCGCTAATTTCACTCTTATTAACTCCGCGGAGGGCGGGAGGGGAATGGTGTGGCACCGCTGTGCGCTATCCCTTTCCTGGCAGCCCCCTTAACTGGCCTTTTCTTCATCTACAAAATAATCCCCACCCACCCACCCACCCACCCAACCCTTTTCTCTCGCTCTCTCTTTCTCATATTTTGTAATTGTGTTAAAGTTATGTAGTGTCAGTGTTTTATTTTATCGGATGCATTCTTTTTTAGGCTGCATTGATGAAAAACGCCTAAACGTAGCAAGACGCACGGCTTTCGCATGCCGGTAACACATTTTGATTGGTGTACAGTCATATGCTCCCCGCCTCCCCCCGCCCCCTTTTGCCCTCCCCCCTCCCCCTTCCCATGACCAAAAAAAAAAAAAAAAAAAAAAGTAAACTCCAAGAAAAGAAATTAATAAAGAAACAGCAACAACCCACCAACAACCAAACAACAAAGGCAGCAACCAAATGACCAACAAACCAACCGACTAAGCAACCTACCAAACAACAACAGCAGAACACAATAAAAACACACCCAAAAAAACACAATACATCAACACAAAACAACAACCGGAAAAAAACACCAACAGAAACAAACGAATACATCAAAACAAAACAAAAACAAAACATGAGTCAGATGGAAAAGAAAATTGCATACACACATTGCCCCCAAATAAAGTATTAACCCATTCAGCCCTGGCGCACTACAGCAGGAGACGGGTCGACCATGATAATTCAAGGGTAGTGCCAGATTAGCTTGGCGCCGGTCGGCGCCAAGCTAATCTGGCACTGCCCTTGAATTATCATGGTCGATCCACCTGGTGCATAGTCATTAGATGACGCCTCCAAAATTCGGGAAATACGTGCGTCGGGCTAAATGATTTAAAAGCCTCATAGTCTCTGATCACTAGATAGTACAGAGCGACTACTGGAAGTAGTGGTCAGTCTCATACACATACGCCCTGCCAAGCCGGGAACCATGGACATGTCGTCTGTGTCTGATAATGCTAATAATCACCCCCTCCCTTCCCAGGTCTGGCCAGGTGACAACACTGACTGTGACCGTGACCTGTCAGTTGTGGGCAGCTGAAAACAGGGTCACCTCTCACACACCCCTGGATCTTGGCCGATTCGTTTACCTCCAGTGCCAACAGTAGGAGACAGAAGCTCATGGTACCACACTGGTTTACTCCCTCGATTCGCAATCGCTTATCGGCGGTAGCGAATCGACGAAAACAACCAGTGTTGAAATGGTTTCCTTACACATCTTCTTTTGCTGCCAGTTTGAGCGGAAAAGCTGTGTCACACACGTGTGGTACAGTTTGGCTGTATATGACACGTGTGTGATACAGCGCTGGTACGTGAACGAACTCGTGTGCACAATATTGTCTTGTAAAAAATCTGGTCAACAAAAAGGTACGGGCACACACGATATTGAAACTTGACCTATTTTCTGCTCACGTGCAATGACGCCATTTCATAGTGACGACTGGCGTCATGTATTGCGCTATTACGTCTTCATGTAGGAACATTTGCCTGTCTGACATCCAAAATATACACGTCACCGCATTACAAAGTAAATGACGTCATGTTCTTTGCCAAAGACACAATAGCGGCTATGTTGTGGTTAGGCGTGTGCTGAAAACCAACTCACATCTGATTCATGCCAAGAAAAAGGCGAGTAAAAAATAGATTCTTACATCGGTGTTTAGGTGATACTGAGAATCTCACTCTCGTGGTCTTATACATAATATTTTTACATCGTTGTTTAGGTGATACTGAGAATCTCACTCTCGTAGTCTTATACATAAATTTTTACATCGGTGTTTAGGTGATACTGAGAATCTCACTCTCGTGGTTTTAAATCCTGACCCTACGAGCGAAAAGCGAGTAGGATACGGGTTTAAGACTACTAGAGTGAGATTCTCACCTAAACACCGATGTAAGAATATATTTCTTACTTGCCTTTTTCTGTGCATAAATCTGATGTGTGTTGCTTTTCGGCACACGCCTAGTCACAACACGGCCGCCATTGTGTTTTGGCAAAAATCTTGACGTAATTTACTTTTTAATGTGACGTCAGTATTTTGCATGCATGACAAATGTTTCTACATGATGATGTAATAGCGCAATAATGACACCAAAGTGCCAGTCGTCACTATAAAAAGACGTCATTGCGCCTGAGCTGAAAGTAGGTCAAGTTTCAATATGGCTTCTGCCCGCACCTTATTGTTGACCAGGCTTTGTACAAGACAATTTTGTGCGCACGTGGCCGTACGCGCACCAGGGCTGTATGACACACGTGTGTGATACAGCCTTTTCCGCTCAAAGGCAGCAAAGAAGGAGGTGTGTAAGGGGAAAAAAAACCCCTTATCCGGGCCAAGGTTTCGCTTTCGCTCGTAGGACAAGGTTTTAAAACCACTCGAGTGAGATTCTCAGTATCACCTAAACAGGGGGGGGGGGGGGGGGGTAGTTCGGGTTTAACGTCCACAGCACCGAGGTGATCATGGACGGCCCTGACGGGCGGGTTATGGGGGACAGGGAAATCTATTGCCTATGGAGTACGACCTGAACACTGATCAACTCAGGCGCACTCCAACTGTCCCACTTTGATTTACCAGGACCTTTCAACGGACATGCTATTGAACAAATCCGTTTTTCCCCCTGGATTGTGAGTCCAGCTACCGGGGCCGGGACGGGATTCGAACCCACGACCCGGCGATTCCCTTCGCTCTCCTGCTCCGATGTTTAACCGCCTGAGCTATTACGGAATCTCAAATCACCTAAACACTGGGAATCGGGTGTCTAGAACCTGCTCTATTTTTCCGATCCGAATCGGCCCCGATTGTAAGCTTCAACCAGCTTTGCGCGTCTCGCAAAGCACGTTGTTTCAGTTTGAAAATGGCGGAAGATCAGTACCACCTTCGTTGCCGATGTCTCGCCCGCCTCTTCCCGAATATGATGCAAACTGCTGATAATGCAATCACATCATCATCGCTGTCAAAACTAGCAGCCATTTTGCAGAACAGGTACGACTTTGATCTTCGGTTCAAACAGGTCGGCTAAAAAAGTCGGGAAATGTGTGGCATTGCACACGTTTTTATAGTCCGGCCCGATCACCTACCGATTCGAAACTGCTCGGGAATCGGCCTCAAAATCGGGCATGTGTGGCGGGGCCTTTAGACGCGGATTTCGCGTCTGAAGGCTGAAGGCGCTGTCCTGGGCAACCAGGCTGCGCTGTTACGGACGCCTCGGTTTGCTGGTCAGAGTAATGCTGTATTAACAGGCAAACTGCTAGTTTGGGGGAATGAGATGTAGCAACGGTATTTTCCATGTATGGCTTTTGACATGAAACCGCACTGCACACTGACCGACATACGCGCGAAGAACACCGTCACATGAAATGGGGCCAAACGTGGGCACAAAGAACACAGGACTTAACAAGAGACATAAATCCTCATGAGCCCCCGCGACTGCGGGGGCTCATGAGGATTTATGTCTCTTGCAGATTGGTGACGTTCGCCTTGCCCTGGCAGTTAAGGGATTATGAGGTTAGCAGTTATTAGCGATCATCCCACGCCTGTGACCGGGCGGTTCCAACTTATTCTCTGAATACTACTGAAAGGGACGTACTCCTGGGCAGAACATTCTTGGTATGAAGGGCACAACAATCTTAGATGAGGCAAGACAAAAATTGAGACATCGATACCTGGTTGGTTAGTTCAGGTTTAACGTCCACAGCACCGAGGTGATCATGGACGGCCCTGACGGGCGGGTTATGGGGGACAGGGAAATCTATTGCCTATGGAATACGACCTGAACACTGATCAACTCAGGCGCACTCCGACTGTGCCACTTTGATTTACCAGGACCTTTCAACGGACATGCTATTGAACAAATCCGTTTTTTCCCCTGGATTGTGAGTCCAGCTACCGGGGCCAGGACGGGATTCGAACCCACGACCCGGCGATTCCCTTCGCTCTCCTGCTCCGGCGTTTAACCGCCTGAGCTATTTCGGACTCGATACCTGTTGTACAGGCAATTATTTATAGCAATCAAAGCCCGTCATGAAACAGATCCCGTACACTAGTCAGGCCTGCAATAGGATGTAGAGAGGATGCTGTCCTAAGTACCACCTCCTAAGTCACATCGCGATTCTAATGGCTACAGAAGGCAGGTATATTACAGTAAACTCCGGATATAACAAATCACCAGGAGACCCAATTATCTGTTGTTATTTCCGAATTTTTGTTATAAGCGAAGTAATTTACATAGAAAAGATGTTGTAGGGACGTCAGAAAAGTAGTGTTATAGTCGGTATTTTTTGTCTACCGTATTGGGGAGGGTGGGGGGGAGGGTTAGGGGGGGGGTGGGGGGTGGGGGTGGGGAGTGGTTCATGGTCTGGCAAAGAAGTAGCTAGATAAAATGACGTCACGTCTGGCCACTCTAACCTTTCTGTTGAACGTCGTTTTGACGCGAAGCGCCGTACTGATGTGCGTATGTATGTATGTATGTATGTATGTATGTATGTATGTATGTATGTATGTATTTGTGTGTGTGTGTGTGTGTGTGTGTGTGTGTGTGTGTGTGTGTGTGTGTGTGTGTGTGTGTGTGTGTGTGTGTGTGTGTGTGTACGCGTATGTATGTACACACGAGAATCTCCGATATTACCGTACGCACAAACTTGAAACTTGGCAACAACAAAAAAATAAAACTTTATTACGTGGGTGGCTAAGAGAGCCTCCGAGCATAATTATTGGAATTGGATGTCTCATTGAAGACATAAAAGACCGTTTATAGAAAGTCGGTTGACCCAGAGTCCGCAGTTTTGATTATATGCACTTGAAATTTTGGATATGGCTAGATTGTAGAAAGACATTGGATGAGTTTGTTAGCCAGCTTTGTACCTCTTCAACTTTTTCGAAAATAAAAGTTCAATGCGGAAAATATGTCAAAAGTAAGACTCCTTGATTTCATCAGAAGAATCAAACAGTGACGGTGACGTAAAAGCACCAAACGCGTCAGTGTTTTATACAATGATCCTAATTGACGCAAATCACCTGCACGTCAGTGTTTTACATAAATAATAATAATAATAATAATAATAATAATAATAATAATAATAATAATAATAATAATAATAATAATAATAATAATTACGGTATTTAAAATGCGCTTATCTTATAATAATTATAACTCTAAGCGCGCACTCACAACTCACGCACGCATGCGCACGCTTAGACAACGGCTCGCGTACCACAAAAAGTGAAATACATTACGACAGTCGACTTGGGGTGGGGAGTGTGGTGATATAGTGCTAGAACTGTTGAAAGAGGTGAGTTTTGAGGGCGGACTGGAAGGAGGAGAGAGAGTGTTTCTGACGGAGAGAGAGTGGGAGAGTGTTCCAGGCGGATGGACCGTATAAAGAGAAGGAGAGGGGGCCGAAAGTGCTGAGTTTGGTGCGGGGGAAGTGGAGGCGGAGAGGGTCGGAGGCGGAGCGGAGGGAGCGGGGAGGAGTGTAGGGGTGAAGTAAGTTGGAGAGATAGGCAGGAGCGCAGTTGTTCAGGGATTTGTAGCAGAGAGACAGAATCTTGTATTGGATGCGTTGGGGGATGGGAAGCCAGTGAAGGAGTTTGAGCAGGGGAGTGAGGTGGTCGGATTTTTTCTTTCTGAGGACGAGGCGGGCAGCATTGTTCTGGACACGCTGGAGGGTGAAAGTGGTGGAGTGAGGGAGGCCGGAAAGGAGAGAGTTGCAGTAGTCGATGCGAGACAGGATGAGAGAGACAGCAAGTTTGGTGGCAGCTTCGGTAGTGAGGTATTTTTTGATCTGACTGATGCGGCGGAGGTGGAAATAGCATGCCTGTGCCGTGGCAGATACAAAGGTGGTCATGGAAAGAGAGGGAATCGAGGATAACGCCGAGGTTTTTGTCGAGTTGGGGGTGCTGTCGAGTTGAAGGTGGAGAGAGGAAGGGAGCTGGGAAAGTTTCTGGCGAGTGCCTACCAGCATGGCTTCCGTTTTGTCGTCGTTCAGTGTGTATGAGCTGGCGCGATGTTCTCCTTCATTTATTTTTGTATGATATTTGCGAACGGATTGTGGAAAAGGTAGAATATGCATTCAAGCTCATACAGAAGAGGCTTTGTGGGCATGGGCCACTCCACCTTATTCTTCAAAATGGCTGTGGCTACGTCAGTCCACAGAACGTATAACCGGTAGGAAGCGCCGTGTGTCTGCCGTGTTTGTTGTGTGTGACATTCTGCCGTTTGTTTTAGTGTTTGTGTGTGCCATTGCCGTGCGGATCAGGCGGGGGCAGGGGATTAAAGGGAGACACTAAATGAGTTCGTAATCCAGTGTTGTACCTCTTCAACTTTTTCAATAATGATTAATTCATTTTTGCAAGTTTTGGAGCACTATTTAACCCCATCAAACAGTCAGTTATGAATGAGGCTGTGTGGAACAAAACAGTCAGCTCTGGAATAGCGTGCCTTTCGGATGAGTGACGTGAAACATCAAATTCGTCACAGTGTACACGGCGTCGTTAGACCAGCGATGCCATGACGTGAAGCTTATAGTGACGTCATTTCGCTGCTCGTGCTATTCTTCTTCTTGAGAATTCCTGTCGCTACTCCAGCCCACATAACGTACTAATTGGCGGGAAGCGCCGTGTGTCGGTCTTTATCTGTGTTCACCGGCGTGTGAGTTGATCAGAGGTTGGCTTGAGAGGAGGGAAATGGATCAGAAGGATGAGCTTAAAAATATGAACAACTCTGAATGTTCCTAAAAGAAAAACGCACGTGAGATCCAAACAGGACGGTGGACTTTGGGATGAAATCCTCAACTTTTTATATCCGACCTGGTTAAAAGCGAAGTAAGCTGCATTAACTCATTCTACCCCAACACCGAAATCCCCAAATGTTGCCGTTGTCCCCTAAAGACTGCATTGAAGTGCAGGACGCAGATCGACCATGATAGTTCAAGGGTGATGT